>WURT03060679.1:0-13859 GCA_009936505.3 Holothuria glaberrima | reverse complement strand
TTTGTTTGCTAGTTTGTCTGTTTGTGGTGCATCTGTGGTCTCTAACTTGTCATGTGTTGTACATCTATGTGAGAGCATATTCAATAGAGAGAAATTTTCCCATACAGTCATTACCATGCGGCAAATGTTTGGCTGTACTCAAAAAGCGCTTATGGGTTTTGATGTTATACTGTAGATTTAGAAACAGTGAAACACCTGCAAATAGTTTTATGGCTCTTAATAGTTTTATCAGATTGATTTACAAAATTTAATTCATTAGTTGTCAGTATCTTCAGTAAAATAAAGGGTGGAGGGGGCTACATGATCGTTGAAGAAAGCCAGTTACATCACAAAAAGAAGTTACCAAATTGTAACCAACTTAAATCTCGATAATGATAATACCTGGAGAATGTTAAGTAAGAATTAAATTGTCAGATGTATATGTAGTTGGTCTCAAATAGCTAATATTATAAGTTAATAGCTGTAGAAAGGTCTATTATTGAGGTGATTGAAGATAAATGAGGATTTCATTTAGTTGCTTGTGAAAGATGCTGCTGGGCGTTTTTACCCCATGGCCTTTGATTTTGCCCGGGGTAAAAACGCCCACCTAAAGGGGGGTATTAAGCGTGCATAAAAATTGATGTTTTTATACTGGCTAAGCATAATTCTATAATTAACCCTTCTTAATATATATCAACCAAAAAATAATAAAAAATAAACATGTACATATGGGGTAAATATGAACTGATGAAGGCCAAACCTTTGACGGGAATTTTTCGAAACTTTTTTCGTCATATTTTTTTCAACTGTTCCTCAATACCCCAGAAATATGTTAATAATTTTTTTTCTTTATATCATCACTATATACTAACATTGTTCTCAGTATAAATATGTTCTATTCTATCACACACCCTATGATTTTTTTCTAGCAGAGGAAAAAAGTTTTCTGGGCGTTTTTACCCCATGGGCGTTTTTACCCCAGTTTACCCTATAGAATACCCAGCACATCAATAGCTCCACCTCGTATCCTGCTACAAGGTCCCAAAATGTGACCTCAATCCCACCCTTCTAACATTAAGTTGCTACGCAGATACGGAGACAAAGCCATATTTACGCGTGTTATATTGGTTTGCACCCAACGTTACCCTAACCCTACTGTATCCCTAAGGAAGAAGCACTGCAAGAAAAGTGAAAATTTTTAAGTCCAGCATACAGTATCTCTCATGAAGTGGCTATGCAGATACGGAGTCAAAGTCGAGAGTATCGATGTGATCCTGTGCAAGCAGCAATATATACACGTTATGAGGAATCCTTTGAAGAAAAACAACTAACCCGACATATCTCTCATGTAGTGGCTACGCGGATACGGAGTCAAACAATGTGGGACCCAACATTACGTAATAATCAGTTCTTAAAGCTAGATGTGCCAAGCGCACACCTTTAGTATGTATAGGTTTGCACATCAAAGGCACGCGCATTCGTTTATAGCCTATTACATGCCGAACGCATGCGCATTAGTATGGTAGTACAGTAGTTTGCCCGGGCGTGTGTTTGTATTCAAATTGTACCGAGCAGTAGGCCTACATGTGCGCGTCTTAGCTAGGTCAAATTCTGTGACCTCTTCGATAGCTACGAGGTGAAGCTATCGATGTGCGGGGTATTCTATAATTGCACCCAGCCAACTAACGCTTCTAACGTTAGTTACGTTAATAGTGGTTTGAGAACAAATGCAACGTTGGATTTCAAGATAACTCACCACTTTACTTGCGTTAGAGCCTGAACAGATCTTTACTAAGTAACGATATTATCGTTACGAAAAAATGCTGCACGGGCCTTTTCTCACTCAGTGAAGGGTAGGCCTACAGTAGCCTAACGCAGGCAACAATCCGTGCGTTAGTTGTGTCGATGTTCTTTAGGCCTATCCCAGGCTATTATTAATGCTGGTAACGATTGCTTTGTTATGCACGATATGGAAATTTCATTGTAAGATTTGAGAATTTTTACACTGAAGTGCCGTTCAATTGAGGCAATAGACAAAAGAGGGGTGGGAGTTTTGCGAATAGCAGTAAACCTATTTATTTCAGACTTTCTCATTACTTGACAAGGAGTTCTGCGTTGTTCACGATGTCTGTCATGCTTATTGATGTAGGCTCTCTGTTGAGAGTTGAAGTATGATGAATTGTGTTTACTGCCCATTCTACTCATATACCAGATGGCATAGTTTGCTAAGTGTGTGCGGAATTTGATTGATAAATTCAAAATTGCGCGCTGCGCTGATAAGCGGAATTCAAAATATTTTGATGTCAGGGGACGTAACTTCCGTGAACCCCAAACACGGTTCCTCGTAGAGGCTTCAAGGGAATATTGTGTTTGTAAGACTTTTTATTTAATCTATCCTGTTTTACAAACGATCAGGTCCCTTGCGATGAAAGAGAGGTAACTGGGAAAAAATTTCTAGCCGGTGAGCACTAATTAACAAGTAGGGCCCCCGATTTTCCGCTTCACAAAATTGTAAATTCCGTTTTTTCTGTTTTCAAATTCCCCTTTTCCGTAGAATTCCGTTTCAGATATAAACAGCGATTATAAGATTCCGTGATTGTTGGTTAGGGACCGATCATCGGTTTAAGAGTGTTAGATAATCGGCATCAGGCCGATTATCGCACAATAGGTAAATAATATGCATCGGTAAAATTTTTCATTCAACCGATTACCACCACCGATTATTTGAAAACTGGAAACGGAGCTAAAATACTTCAAAGTTTCCGCACATAACTTCATAATTCCAAAAACACATTTTTTTAAGTTCCCGCCCAAAATATGAGCATTGATACTCCAAATGATAACGATCATCATCATTGTTGCGTCAAAGAGCACACGTACAGTACATCTGCCTACAAATTGTACTACGGGAAGACGTGCAATGACTCCGCGCTATGTATTTCCAAGTTTCAGTACTATACCATACCATCTGTACACATTTGGTTCACGGTACTGTAGGAAACTCGAGGCTCATTATCCTGCATAAATTATGCCACTTCCCACATTCCTTTCGTTAAGTTTTTAATTGCCTATGTAACGCACATGCGTAAACGTAATTGCCAATACAAGTGTGTGATATCTCAAGAAAGTTTCTTGCGAAGTTGAAGTTCACCTACACAAGTACACCGAGATACGGTGTGTAATACATAATGCAAGGCCAGTGCATCGCCCGCGCTGTTTGTCATGAACGAAAGAAGGGTGCATGTAAATTCATGCACCACCGGCAACACAGTTTGTCGATCACGGGAATTTATCGGAATTAGTTTTGCGTTTCATTTGGAGAATCTTTTAAAAAATGACGTAAGTTTTGGGCAAGACACTTTACAAAAAATATATTCATATCGTTAAGGAACCATGACATGCGTACATCAAGTAGACTGAGTGGAATTTTTGTGGTCCCGAAGTGCCAAGGTAGTTGCGTATTTTTGAATAGAACTGGGTGGATAGGCTTCTACTACTATATAGCACTACTGCAATCCAGTGCAGAACATTTACACGGAATCTTCCGACGTGATTGGTGAATGAAAACTGAGTAGAATATTTTCTCGTCACGTAAAATGCGGGAGCCTTAATAACTATTTCCTGTTCTCGAATCACATACATACGTCAGAAGTGTTTAAGTCCTCAAGAGCAACCCAGCTGTGCTTGTTCTGTGTAGAATATGTCTATGCTTCGTTAAACAATGAAAAAATCTTGTTCCATTTTTAATTTTTTGTGGTCGTGATAACAAATCGCAAATTCCGTAATTTTCCGTAGAAAATCGACAATTCCGTTTTTTTCCGCGATCGCGGAAAATCGGGGGCCCTAAACAAGTAATTAACCTTTTTGTTAGAACTAACAAATTTGTTCACCCAAACAATTATGCATGCAAAACCACTCCTTTGTCACCTCTGATTTGAAATCAACCAATCACATCAATTTATTATGTTACTGTACATCAGACAATAACAAACGCCTACTACAACATGTGAAAAATGTTCGTAAAATACGAACAAACTTCTGAGAAACCGTTACGACACTGTCTGTATTCAACTACAGTTAGTATACTATAAAGGGGTTCTTGAAACTTCCCTGGTATACAGTACACAAAGTTATAGTTAGTGTAATTCGAATTGTAGCCATTTGGGCCTTAGCAGGTTGCTGCGCTTTCTGAACAACAGGATGGGAAAGAGATTGTTGGTGCTTCAGCAGCTGCTAGTATATCGGTTTAGCCCTATAAGGAAATGAAATTTTACGAACCTGTGAATGCCACTCGTCAAAGAATTGCCTCCAAGCAGTATTCCTCAACTTACAAATAGTGTGGCCATTGGTTCCATTCTGTAATCTGTGCCATCGCCCTATTCGCTATGCTGTCCACGTCTCACACTGTAATGCACACAGTGTGGGACGTAAAGAGCATGGTGGGACATGGCACTGATCGAATCTCCCTGGGTGGGCTGCAATATCCCATAGTACAGCACAGACGGTATGGAAACTGTGGTGGTCACGTAGCTTGATGTAAGCATGAAGGACAGGGTTGTGGGAATTGCTTTGGGTAAGCAAGGTCGGCACGCATTACGTAATGATCGAGTGTAAATATGACCCAGCGTTACTCTCTTCCAAAATGAATATGCAGCGGTACAATCGATGTATGTGGGCGAGGCTTATTGTTCGATAATGAGCCGGTTCAATGAGAAATACTGTAGTTGCTTCTTTTGGTCCATATTTCGTGAGATTTATGTTGATCTGCTGCAAGTTATTTGTGATTCATGTTTGGGAAGGGGTAATCCACAATGGAATTACATTGGTGTCACTTTATTATATTTTTCAAATGCAATATTCCCTTTAACTTTGACATCATTTGATACATGTGTGCCATGTGTACATGTATTTCACTTTTACAAAAATGGTTATAGTGAACATCTTATTTTTCTGTAATGAGTGCAGATTTTAAAAATTGTGATATACTGTACATTCATTTACAATAAATCAATGTTGGCCAACGTTTTTGTTTTTTCACAGACAAAGCGCCAAAAGTCTACATAGGTACTTATTTTAGTCACCTATCTAGAAGTTTTTGGGAATGCCCCTTTTGTCTTGGACACATCCATTATTGCAATGGGGGTGGAGGTTGTTCCATTATTTTCAACAGACAATTTTTTTTACTCCATTCTTTGCCTGCGGCCGCACGCTGATTACAATTATTGTGCGCCGATTCATCGTAAAACCAGTGTATAAATTGAAAATGCGCACGGAACTTCTTTTGCGCGAATGACAAACTATGCAGTCCGGCTCTTATACATGAACTGGTAACCTAACCCGTGTATCCGGGTACCCGCCCGATGGTTCTGTTACCCGGTTCCAAATTTACCACCTGGTTCCGAAAAAAAAAATGTTGCATGGGAAAAGTCATCCTGTACTTATCATTTTCCCAGCAGACTGAACCATTTGTCTACTTTTTTTGTTTTGCAACTAAAAGCACCATCAGAGATGTATAGCCTAAATTTTCCGAGTCGGAGTTTTTCTTTTGCTGTGCAACGGAATTGTTTCTCCCGACGTCGCTCCTCGATCCCAGTCTGTGATTTCTAAAAAGCATATAGCCTTTGGCTTTAGTCCGAATTCTACTGCTTGCATGCGCTGACTACATACGCACAGGTAATGAATAATAGCTCGGTATATAAACTGAGCTAATATAAGGCCCATTCCCCAAACAAACAAAATGTATGTCGATGTTTGTGAAAAGCATCATGCAGAAGGTCATCATTGCGTAGTAAAGTTGTTCACAAGATTCTGATTGGCCATGGGCCTGTAAAAACGAAAAAGCTACCTCATGTATAATAACAAACCGGAATAGCTCTAACTTCCTGATATTTTCAATCAGTTATTCAGCGTTCAAAACTTTTTGTCAGAATTTTTCATAGACCCCCCCTCCCCCAAAAAATATCTACGTAAACTAATCTTGTATCCACTCCTGTCCTTGCGAGTGTCACTTTAATAACAGTCACCTCAGGATAAAGGCATATGCACAAAATAGGTTGACAGCGTGACAAGGGTCACAATAGCCTACACTAGGCTTAGACTATACCTTGCAGTTGCACTTCATTAATACCATAAAAATAAACATATCTGGGTTTATAGTGAAAAGTGCCACTATTATGCAAATCAACCCTCCACCATGTGTGAAGCACTAAGATAAGTCTATTGACACTGCTAATATTCATGAAAAATTATGGAGTGCACCAAACTATTACATATAGTGAACACCAAAATGGCACTCGCACGAAGAAAGTTTCTGATGATTTGAACGTGCCCGGATGTTGGCCGCTTATCTAGCTAGCTAGCTACTGTAGCTATAGCATTAGCTGGTACGGAGGTGCTGCATTCTCGCTGTCAACACTTGCTATGCATGTACCAATGTACGAATTAGAAAAAAAATTTCACATGCACCTGTGCATGTAACTCAAAAATTTTACCTGCACAAATAAATTCTTACATGCACTGAATACCACAATCAAAAACAAAAATACCTGTGATTCTTCCTGTCTTAAGGCCTAGGCTAGGCCTACTTGAACTAGAAATGACAATGAGATGATCAAAAATCACTGTGGGTGAATATGTTGGTTCAGTCATTTCGACTACGATTACGTAGCCTTTGTTGTATTTTCACCAACACAAGGCGTTACTATAATTCTAACAACTGCGTGCAGTAGGTGTATCATCAGTTTCTCTGAGATGTGCATCATCATGGGGCCTAGTGTTAGGCCTAACAGAAGTATATATACTGTTGCTGGTAGGAGTATTAAACATTAGATAAAATGTCGTGGTTACTATCATCCTCAACTAGCCCATTTTCCCAATACCGAAATAAGTATAGGCCTGTTTTGTTTTCTCTGGCTAAATGATTTCTTGTTCTTGATGGTGGAGACAAGTTTTTATCATTGTATCTTTCACAAGCGAAATTTGCCAAAACATACAGAACCGCGCACACACTTGCCGCCCATGCATGCAAGGTCAGTGCGACAGTGCTAGTAGGCGCTGGCCCTATGTACATGTAGCATACACTGTATAAACTACACATGGGACATGGCACATACTGTACATAATTATCACATTCTGTAAATACTGTACAAACAGCTCACATACTGTACATGTGCACACCTTCAAGTGCGATAGCCAAGCTAACGTTACGATCGGGAGATCTCAAATCTGCCGACGAATGTTTACAGCTTGCGAAGTGCGAAGCCACGTACATGCACGTCAAGTTTTTGAGATTCTGATCGATTTTTGGTGGCATTTTCTAATTGAACTTCATTTTACACTTTTTTATGTCTTTTTGACATTCATCTATGAAGTACTGTACTGAGTAACATTAGATCAACATGCACACGTGCAGGTAAACAAGTGAGGGTTGCATGCACAGTCAAAAAGTTACATGCATTGGTGCATGTGAACATGCGTTATTTCGAACACTGTACGAAGCTTGTCAGCCTTAGTTCCAAAACATGTGGCACACAAAGACACGCGAACATTGTTTGTTTACATGATTACGTCATTTTTTTTACATATCTTACTGACGTGAAAGAAAATAACCTCCGTCTATGCTTGGTGAAAATTTTTGCCCCTTAAATGTCTAAACAGCTTAGTTTAGCTTGCTATCAGCATGAGAATAGGTCTCAACATTCAATCTGAGAAACTTATAGGACCATATGCAGTACTCATTTTTCTTGATTGGTTATTTTTTACAGGGTTTTTGATTTGAAACAAAACGGCTTGATTTTGTTGTGACAATTGTAGGCTCCTTTTAAATGATCATTATTTGGAGACTTTTTCCTTTTATCTAATGCCAGTAAGTGCAGTGAGAACCGTCCATGACACCCAAGACTAAGACGTAACTACAAGGTCCTAGTCCTTATGTATAACATTTACGCATGCCCCATAACATTCCGATGTTAAGAAATTTGATGGCCCTGCCCTCCGAAGGCTATTCACAAATGACATCCAGTTGCCATCACCTAATGTGGAACAAACGGCTACACAGATCAGTTTTGACAAATAAATGAATTTTTGCTAGAGCGTCCTGGTTTACGAACTGTCTAGTGTCATGGCAACTGTCATGGTGGAACCAATCAAAGTGGGGATCCCATAGGTGGACCCCCCCCCATTAGCCGGGCTAGAAAGTACAGTGTGCACCCCGCCATGATGTTACTTGAACAACCAACTTGGGGTACATGTATGGATTATCAGGTGTACATCCTTGTTTGATCTGATGAATCTGTGCGGGACTACTCAAATGGAAGGGGCACACGCAGTCACCATCAGTCAACTCACCCAAAAAGTCTCCACGCTAACAGCCTTGCACAAGGAGGAGCAATGTAATGAGAAAAGCTTTCGCACTGTAGGCCCCTAGATATTAGTTTAGAACAGGTAAAATGATTACGCAAACCTCAGCGATCCTTTGAAAATATACCATCACCCTCTAAAAAATACATTGCCAGTTTTAAAAGATTTCTAGCTTCAGACCTGGGTTTAATTTCGCTCATACGACAGTGCCACCAACCCCTACCTCCCATGTACACAGATTGGACCTATCATTCAGGCTGTGGGGTCAGGTTGCTAGGCTGCAGCATTTAGCATCACCGTTTGGACTGTATTAGGCATGTAGCCGCAGGGAACATGAGAGGGTAGGCGACATACCTGCCCTTCAAAAAATATCCGGAACTAGTTTTTAACATAACAAAATCATGGAACTAGAATGCCAGTTTTCAGAGAGACGGAATAGTTTCAAATTTCAAATGAAGTAGGGAACTTCCTCTCACTGGACTTCCCCCGGGCCTAGCTCCCCGACGACGATCCCTCTGTGTTAATGTGCTCCATGCTCCATGATACATCCCCCACCCACACACACATACATAGTTACTCTGGCCAGTCCATTATATCCACATTACAAACTACAGTCTAGGCTCCTTTGGAAGTCTGTACATATTTGCAGTTTTACATCTCCCCCACTTCACTCTCCCCCATTTGGTCATCCCATCCTCTTAATTGAAACTTGGAATTGACTGCATAGCATGGGCCAACAAACATGTGAACAGTGAACAAACAGTTCATGGTTTAAATCAAACTAGGGGCATGAGCCCCGTGTTTCTGTTTTTGGACCTTCGCTAGCTCATGTAGGCTACGACTGCTGATTCACGGTCATATAACTTCCGCGTATAGGCCTTGGGGTGCCTATCCTAATGAAGAACACTTCATATCCTGTATAATGTACAATATCACTCTTGTTGAGGCCAGCTGCAGCCTGCAATGGACGAAGATTTAAATACATGAAATATCAGCAAATGTAGCAGTTAACATCCAGATTCATGCTGAGCCTTATTCGTGATTTTAAACCAGGCCTATACTGAAAAGGTATTTGGAAACAGTGTAGTACAAGGCCAAATATCATAAAATTGTAAACCCGAAAATGGCGCCTACATCCAACAATTACGAAAGCATTTCAGGCCTAAGTGAGTGAGGTTGCTTGTGTCTGAGAGTCACGTGACTTCCAAAAAGGTCACGCAAAGATGGGCACTGTCCGTTCATTAATGAATGAGTATTCAGTTCTGAGCTGCTTTTGGACATCTTGTTTGTTTACAAGCTGTCTGCATGGGTGTGTTCAAACAGAATTGCACAGCTGGGTGTGATAGTTTTTGCCTCTTGACTTACTGGCCCAGGTAGTACGGTATAGCAGCAACTAAGTTTACGCTACTTTGCAGAACAATGAGAAGCTTCAATGAAAGTTTTAGGTACCTTCGACCCAACTTTTTCTGGAATTATTTTTTATTTTATCCATGGAAGTGGAAGGGGAGCTAATCTTAATTTAGTACCAATGGCCCTAACGGTCCAGCTATACCGTACTGCTACACAGTAGCGTGTTTAGATGAGAGGTAGAGATTTATCCAAGTCACTCTTTTCTCAGCAAGTCAACTGGAGCTACTTAGGGACGTACAGTAAGTCAAGTCATTGACTCGAGTCTCTGTGTTATTTCAATACTGGAAAAGTCGGGTAGTGTTGGCTTGATGTGGCTCAAGTGGTGACTTGAATACAAGTCTGAAAGGGGGCCAGGGGCACTGACCCCCACCTCAAAAGTCAGGGGATAATCACTTAGTCAGGGGATAAGATTTAAGGGTGAGGGGAAGAGGAAAAGATTGAAGTGAAACACAGAGCACTCAAAACTTAGGATTAGCCTACAGAATGAGATCCTAATAGTATTTTTTTTTTCATTATTTTGTCATTTACCAAAGGATCGAGCTCTTTCGATCGCCCGTCAGTAAGTAATCAGAAAGTATTTGGCCCATGATGCAGGTAGCCCTACTATCATCAACCTTCCTTCAAACAAGTAGGGTGGCGCCACAGGGGGGGGGGCTGCATTTGTGAAAGTGGTGTGGACTGTGAACTACTAAATTTAGCTTGAAATTTCCCTCATACCCCTTGTCCACAAATAAAACAAGACCTACCTAATAACCTGCCACGGCACTTTAACCTTCAGGATCTGACGGGATTAATACTGGAACTTACAAACACCACTGCTTTCTGCCAATTGAAAGACTAAGTTGAAATTAGCGTACATCTTCCAGCCGATTGGCAACCAGTGGTTCAGGTAAAAGCCATCACTGTAAGTGGCTTAAATTTGGCCTCTTTTTTTTCTCAGAAACTAGGGCCTACTCAGGCTGCCGACCTCCCATTAAAATAAAAGTTTGTATCCTCCTTATTTTTCCCATTTGTTTGAAAATAGTTTGCCTAATATTTTTCGTTCCATTTTATCTACCGTTATGCAATTTATACATTGTTTTAAGTTTTCAAAAACCTGGTAAGTCTCTTAGACTGTTCCTGCAATTTTCAAGAACAGTGATGTCGCATATTAAAAACAGCTTGGGTTCTCTCATTTGGCCGAACAGATAAAAACTATCCATCACAATTTTTTTTTTTAAATTTACTTAAAGGGAAATATTGCATTTGAAAAATATAGTAAAGGGACACTAATGTAATTCCATTGTGGTCTATTCCCCTTCCCAAACATGAATCACAAATAACTTGCAGTAGATCAACACAAATCTCACGAAATATGGACCAAAAGAAGCAACTACAGTATTTCTCATTGAACTGGCTCATTATCGAACAATAAGCCTCGCCCACATACATCGTTTGAACCGCTGCATATTCATCTATGAAGAGAGTTACGCCGCGTCATATTTACACTTGATCATTACGCAATGCGTGCTGACCTCGCTTACCCAAAGCAATTCCCACAACCCTGTCCTTCATGCTCACAACAAGCTACGTGACCACCACAGATTCCGTACCATCTGTGTTGTACTATGGGATATTGCAGCCCACCCAGGGAGATTCGATCAGTACCATGTCCCACCATGCTCTTCACGTCCCACACTGTGTGCATTACAGTGTGAGATGTGGACAGCATAGCGAATAGGGCGATGGCACTGATTACAGAATGGAACCAATGGCCACACTATTTGTAAGTTGAGGAATACTGCTTGGAGGCAATTCTTTGACGAGTGGCATTCACAGGTTCGTAAAATTTCATTTCCTTATAGGGCTAAACCGATATACTAGCAGTTGCTGAAGCACCAACAATCTCTTTCCCATCCTGTTGTTCCGAAAGCGCAGCAAACCTGCTAAGGCCCAAACGACTACAATTCGAATTACGCTAACTATAACTTTGTGTACTGTATACCAGGGAAGTTTCAAGAACCCCTTTACAGTATACTAACTTTAGTTGAATACAGACAGTGTCGTAACGGTTTCTCAGAAGTTTGTTCGTATTTTACGAACATTTTTCACATGTTGTAGTAGGCGTTTGTTATTGTCTGACATAATGTGATAAATTGATGTGATTGGTGGATTTCAAATCAGAGGTGACGAAGGTGTGGTTTTGCATGCATAATTGTTTGGGCGAACAAATTTGTCAGTTGTAACAAAAAGGTTAATTACTTGTTAATTAGTGCTCACCAGCTAGAATATTTTTCCCAGTTACCTCTCTTTCATCGAAAGGCACCTGACCGTTTGTAAAACAGGATAGATTAAATAAAGTCTTACAAAAACAATGTTTCCCTTTAATACTGTATGTGCCACTGGTTCGTGATATCTTGAGTTTGAAAGGCTGAGGAGAATATTTAATTTGACCATACAGTATAATTTAGCGCCATTAATGCGATGTGCAGTCAGACACCTTTTAAACAGGTTTGTCAGTGCTGCAATTTCTGCACTATAAAATACCTCAACCATGTGTTCAAATCTCTCCTAAACAGCTTCCTGTTACTTATTTCTAAAATACTCTGCAATACTCTACCTACAGTACACACTGTTCCTTCGTCTTAATGACTGTAAAAATCTTTTTGAATTGGGCCGAGATTTCACCCATACTATAGCAACTTTGTACAGCAAGGTACGATAAAACACACACTGTGCAGGTCATTATCACATACACAACCAAGGGCACAAACGTTCGTTCGTTCATTGCTGGGGCCGCTGTGACCTGAAACAGAGCATATGACATTGGCACACTACATTTTAACGATATGGGGTACACAAAGGAAATGACGAAAATATTTCACTTAGATTTTGCTCTTTTTGCCATATGCTTGGATGCAAAAAATTTTCAAATACTTTGAACAACAATAAAAAAAATATGAGCCACATAAAGATGGTAATCATTTTAATATTTAACGGAGTGAAAGGACAGAATTTATTTATTTTCTATTTTACTTCGTATGTACACGTCCCAAGGTACCTCTTGAAAGAATGTATAACGATGCTTACGATGAAGTGAATTTTATTTCCAAAAATCACCTCTACCAAAAGTACGAAGTTTTAGTGATAGATTTGAGACAAAATAAAGTATTATTTTGGTTGGAGAATGTGAGCATAGTGTATGTAGACGTAACGGTATTGCTAAATTTACTTCTTTAGATACTGGAAGCATATGTCTCATAAGTTATAAGTATGAAATTTAGTTATGTAAATATCTGGCCAATTAACGTAAATGAATGCATGTAGTATATACTAAGATTTCCAGCACTTTCTTTCACGCTACTCCACTCGGCCCAGCAACTCCCTCCTCGGCCTTGATAGTTTCCGTTCCCAATCCCCACGCACTGCGTGCACGTTGTTCATGGACTGTCTTCTAACATTGATTTATCAAGAAAATGATTAGGCTTGTATGTACAGGCTTTGTTTCGTTACCCAGTATAGATGTTGCTTGATGTACGGTTAGAAACAGGCAACACGGGACATGTGACTGGTGATCCGTGCAATTTAACGAAAGCAAGATACGGACACATATACAAAAGAAAACTTCAACTTTTTCGTAAATGAGATGAAAGGAAATAGATTTTGTAAGTTACAGTAACCATGCCGTTTCACCAAGATCAAAAGCAAACCATACAAAAAGCGCTACCCGGGAAGTAACATTGTCGGTCGGGTAAAAAAACTACTTTGTGTGATTTTACGAGATCTAGCAGCCGGATTAGAGGGGGAGGGTCGCGCAACCCAGAGTACAGGAATAAATATCGGTGACTATCATTGCGCCGTGTTGTTTATGCATTTACAGTAGTTCAAAATAAATACTGCTAGGCCGGACCTACTGTTGTGCAAAAATCGCAGTTACATTGCATACAACAGTATACAGTACTGTGATCGTTTAACTCCCGTACAATTTCGATGAATCAAATTTCTACGAATTTGCGCGATTTTGTGCGAAGTTCTTCCAATTTCTGCGATTTTGCGCGATTTTAAAAATCGTACAAAAATTTGACCACAAAAGTTCGTACAAAATTCGTACAATTGTTCGCGGCTTTTGCGGT
>WURT03060668.1:0-13859 GCA_009936505.3 Holothuria glaberrima | reverse complement strand
TATATATAACGCTGGATTCCGCCTTACGTCGACAACGTCTAAAACGCGACCTTAGGTCGACAAGCACATATTTAAATATAGCTGCACACCAAGACACTGGAAAGTTAAAAAAAAAAAAAAAATCACACTAAACTTCAACAGCGCCCGTAATGATACGTATGGTATCTTTAGTATGTATGACGTATGTACAAGTTATAATAAAATAAAAAAAATATTAATATGTATATCGCAATACTTATGTGTCCACTTAATGTACATTTTTAGACGACGCTGATATAATACTCTTTTTTTCACGTGCAAATATGTATAACATACGTTTTATATAGAAAGCCCATATGAAGACACAATACAAAGGGCGCCATGAAGGTATTATATACGTACTCAATGTATTTAGAATGTGTGCAGACATGCATCAGACATTAGGTCGTCACTAAATTGAGGACCTATTGTAAGTGAGGACCTAATGTACATTTTTTTTACCATGAAATGAAGACCAAAGGTGGAATCCAGGTCAATATATATATATATATACATATATATATATATGCGTTTTAGAAGCATACTCGTGCCGACCGAGCCCAGTAATTAGTGGGCGCATATAAGTTGGTTAAATAAGATTCCAAGCATGTTTCTGTGCTATATAAAGTACATTTATTGGCAATGGCAATGACTCAGATACACTTTATCCTTCCATTTGATGATACTTAATCATCCATTAACAACCGCAAGCATTCTTGATAAAATTGTTCGATGTGTTTGCCTTTCGTTTCCTTCCTAATTTTCTCAAGGGCATCAGCCAAAGACCCAAATCTTCGGGAAAACTCTTTGGTGAAGGAAATCGCCGATAAAAAAGGATGTACGCCAGTTCAAGTTCTCCTTGCGTACCATATTTGTCAAGGATTAGCCTGCTTAGCGAAAAGTGTCACACCATCCAGAATCGAACAAAACTTTGCGGTCAGTGGGATATTTTGAAAAAGAACATTTCCATGCCTGGTTCATTTCACTTTACTTAGTAAAAAGTACCAGCAGTAAACGATACCTTTCTTGTTGCCTTTTTTCATCTCATGCAAGGGGAAAAACAGGAAATAAGAGGTTAAATTACTTTTGCACATACTATAAATAAATATACTATGAGTAAATTTCGAAGGAAGATTAAAAAACAAAAATTAAAATGTCATAAAATACTA
Source organism: Holothuria glaberrima (assembly GCA_009936505.3). Lineage (NCBI taxonomy): Eukaryota > Metazoa > Echinodermata > Holothuroidea > Aspidochirotida > Holothuriidae > Holothuria > Holothuria glaberrima. The sequence continues at coordinate 12,672 of WURT03060668.1, read as the reverse complement.
AACGAACAGGCGCATGTTTTAAAGTTATCTGCACAAAGTTCGTAGCTCTCACAGGCGACGTAGTGTGCCTTTTGAAAGAATTTGCCACACAAAGATATAACAGTATGGCCTGATTCTAAATTGCTTTATGCTAATTGAAACAACTACGTTTCAACTGTGTAATTTTATTGAGAAAACGTGTCTTTTCTCTCCTGCGATAGAGCTTAGATGTTAAACTCTCGACGGATGATATTAAGAAGCTGGATACTTTAGAGTGTAACCACAGGGCTGTTCCATTTCAATTGTAAGTTACTGAAACGTTTTTGAGCACCACTGTATTTGATAAGTTACTGTTCAACTAACAAATGTTTCAATGATAGCCAGTTAACAGAAATGAAGATTTTATTCTTTTCGTGGTGGTGTGTTCCTGAGAATAACAAAAAAAATTCTGTTGTTGGTGCTAGAGTTTCTATTGTACCGACCAGCTTTTTTGAACTTTTGCCCTAAGGTATTACCTCTGGCATTAAGTTTGTGTCATCAGGGGCGGATCCAGATTTTACAAAAGGGGGTGGGTGGGTTCGGGCAGGGTAGCCGCGTGAGGGCATATTTTGCACCTACGGGCTTCAATAGTACGAGGCCTTCATGAGAGAGTGGTCTGGGGTGAAACTTGAACTTAAGATACTTAAATGGTATTTCCTGGCTTTTGAGGATCAAAATACGCGTGCATAAACATTGTAGTACAGCTCTGGTACTGTCTCAGAAAAGGAAGTGGTGCCGAAAGGTGAGGAGGGAAGGGAGAAACCCCCTCCTGATCAGGGCCTGGTCATTTGGAGTAGTAAACTTTTTCGTGCCTTGACTTTAGATAGTTATAGTCGGATAAAATTTCATGATGAGTGAACATGTATTAATGTAGAAACGTCGTATTATTATTATTTCATCTCCCTACATGTAATGTACTGGGAAGATGAGATATTGTACTTTACCTGCACAGTGCAAAATGGGACGAAAAATTCTACTTGTGACGATTTCTTCCAACATCTTCAAACATCGTCCTGCCTTTGAAAATTTTCAAGAACAGTTGTACATTTCAGTATTGGTGCCTGCAGCATTCCATTGTAGAACAGAAATCATAATAACCTTCAAGGTTTTTTTGTGCTCTGAAAAAAAGAACAACTAAATTCGTCCCTCATCAGTGGGCAGCAAAAATTTATACCTCTACCAAATCTCCCTTCAAGGTGAAACAATCGGCCAATTGCGCCATGAAACATTGCTTTCTTTTTAACCTTGAAAAATCTTACAAAAGCAACAGTTTTTCCTACCAAAATCGTCCAAAAGGCGGAGGTCGAAATTGGAAGACCTAAAAACGTCTTCCTATATCTTCCAAATTGTCCCATTTTCACTGGATAATATCAGAAATGTGAAGCTCTCTCCGTGTCTGAGTCTGAGTGTATGTTTGTCTGAGAGTCTAAGTGCCTTGTATTCATGACCATAAAAAGATGTCAAAAATTCGTTAATCGTGGAGTCCAAACTCTTGGTGAGATACGTGAACCATAAAAATTGTGAATGCGTCATTAATGATAATCCCGCCTGATTCTTACTGTTTCTTTTTATTTTGCAGTTGGGATACGCATGTCAACTACCCTTTCAAAAAGTGATGCAGCAAGTAAAAAGTCTCAACGATTATTCAAGATGGAGGAAAAGAAGACGTTGTGCTCCCTCCATGATCAAAACTATAAAAGTAGCTTAGGTCTCGTATGCCAGTGAGGAAGACAATAGCTAGAAAAGTTCTATAGCTGTATGATAACTAACAGAATGAAATGTGGCCAACCATCAAATGGTGTCTATAAATTTATCAACCAATGTGCTATGTGAGTTCCATAACATACAATCATTGAAAGGTATTCAAACTATTATCACACGTGCGGTGTCACTTTTATTTTATATCACTCTATGTCATTACTCATCTCTAGTAGATCAAAAAGACTGATTGGGTATATCAGTCACAGAACCTAGTGACGATTGACAAATAAGTCTGTTCGATTACCTTTAGTTGTTATCGAATAGCAAATGCATCCTCACAAGTTGTAACACTGTATCCTGATTGGAGCAAAGAAAATTTCTAATTATTATAATATTATATATAATATATTATAGTATAATAAATTTGTGTTAATGTTTACAGGACGCTACGAGTACAAACATAGAATGCTTGTGTATGTATCAAGTTTATTTCTTCTAAGCACCACGTTTACACCATCTGTAGCATGAAATTGGTAATCAACTCTGCAAACTGTGGATGCCAACGTTAAATCAATTTTAAAAGAAAGGAATTGAAATCAGGAAGGTATGCGTACATAAAAGTAATACTGCATAATGTCAGAGCTAGTAGGCCTTTTAGGCCTTGACCCAAGTTTGAATGGTCAGTTTTCCGTTTACCAAACATGAGGAAGAATTCCTACGGTACAGTTTGGATAAGATTTATGAATCCAAACGTCGTCCAAGGGGCTATCGAGCCGTTTTTTTAGGCGGACGCTCCTGAAAATTTTTCAAGGTTCAAGATGTTCAGAAGGCAACTGGTACAGCATTTTGCAATTGTGAATTAAATGTATGTCTTAGTGTTAGACGTAGTGGAACTTTGTTAACAATTAGGTTCTCGTTAGCTAAGAAATAACACATCACATTTCTGTATGCACAAACTGTCCATCTCTTACGTAGTAGTAGTACACGCGCAAGTTGCTGAAGCAGTGACATCTAAGCCTTTCTTCGAGTGTACCTTAAACAAATGTTTTGTACAGAGAAATGTAAACATCTTTCAAAAGAATATTTCGTAGTCGGGTAACCATTTGCAGCTCTACACTGACAGGTGTAACTCAAAATGGTAGTATTTAATTAGAACAAAGAAATGCAAATATAAGAAGGTGTATTTACACCTAATCTCCTGTACAGTACCAATGTCTAAAGAAGTGATTAGAGTTGTAAGGACATATATATTTATATTGCAGGCCTAACATTCTCAACGAGCAAACTATTTTTAAACCTCAAAGCAGTAAAATTCAAATGGAAGAATGTCAAATGCAGTCTAAAAATGGTCTGATCAGAGGGACACTGAACCGGAATCTTATCAAAGATGTGACTGGATTCGGTTAAAAATGAACTTATTCTGATCGTTTCTGAACCAAATCATGAAAACCAATTGACTCGATTCCAGATCGGTGCCCGCCTGATCAGATTGGTTTCAAATTAAACAAAACTTTTTTCAGAGTGTTCTGTCAGGCAGGACATTATTTAAATTAGATGATAATTTAAACCCGATTGTCACTACTTTTAGATTATCATTCCATCTTTTCACAATCACTCACCTTTCCCCTTGATGTGTTCGTCAGCTGCAAAGTGTTTTTGAGTTGTTTAAATAAATCTCGGTATTGTACCGTAACAGCTTCGATTATCATCCGAGTGGACGTTTTTTAGTTTTGGCATACTATTTTAAATTGCCTAGCGTCTTTAAACCGATTATTTCAATGTTTCAGTTTCAGTTTATCTCCTTCCTTCTCGTGACAAAATTTATACAGATTGATTAATATGTACAATGATCAAAAAAGTATTACACAATAAACATAACAACATATTAACACAGTAATATAACGGTAGTTAACTGAACAAATTAATAATGACATCATATCAAAGAAAGTAGTAACAGAACTGTGGGGGTGAGAAGGGAGGGGACCAGAAGTAACTTTGGAAACTTTTCTAGTCTGGTCCCCAGAATAAGATAAGTATAGAGTGTACTTTCACATGACTTAGAGTAAGGCTTAGAAAAGAAAAAAGATAGAAATAATAATTAAATAAAAAAAGTTAATATCAAATATTATAAACCTAGTTATCCAGAAACAAAGATTTCAGTTTCTTTTAAAAGGTGCTTAAACTGGCAGCATTTCTTATTTTATCGTTTAAAGAGTTCCATCGGGAAACTCCTGAACTTCTAACTTGGGAATGGGCAAATTGAGGGTGATTGGTGAGGGGTTGAGATAAACTAAATCTTTACTCCTAGTTGAATAACAGTGAAAGTGGCTATTTGTTTGAAAGAATTGGCCGAGGTCGATAGGCAGGGACTTTTGAAAATGTTTGTACAAAAAATACCAAGCTGATAGTTATAAAGGTCCTTCAGAGTTCACAATCTATGATACCGAAAAAGTGGTTGTGTATAGTCGTAGAATGTAGCATTTGAAATAAGACGAATGGCACGTTTCTGAAGTACGGATAAATGCTCGAGGTAGGAACTCGCTGAAGATCCCCATAAAAGCAAGTTTAATTGAGGTGTGGGAGTATTAAAGCATTATAAAGAATCTTCAGTGTCTTAGTGGGTACATAGTGTTTTACTTTGCTAGTTACTCCAATTATCTTAGATACCTCTTTACTAACTTCTCGTATATGATCTCGCCAAGTTAATTGTCTATTGTAACCCAAGAAAGTTTGTACTGTTTTCACTGTGTATATTAACATTACTACATAAAAGGGTGTAGCGTTAAGTAGGGACTCTTATATTTCTTATAACTATAAGCTTAGTCTATCCAACATTTATCGATAGTTTATTGGCAGCGAGCCAATGGCAAATATTTTAAATTCTTTGAGACATTATTAAGAGCAGAATGTACATTCTCATGATGAGTGTAGACCAGATGTGTCATCAGTAAAAAGGGTAAACTGAAGTTCAAATGACGCTTTGCATAATGTGAAGCATACCAACGAATCGTTCTTGTCTCAGATATGAATTTTTAGTACTTGGCACTATGGCTTTTGTAACAACAATCAATATTTGATAGCTCAGCTTACAAATTGATGACAAACCAGATTTCTTCAAAGAGGTCTCATTGAAAGGCATTGTTCACCTTTTAGATAGTGACAATTTCATAGCCGAATAATTAGCAGCTGAATGGCTACTGACCAACAAGAAGTTTTCAGGAGAGCCGTATCACGCAACCTGACGTCCGTCTTTTGCAAAAGTACAAAATATTCATACGCATGAATACAATTTACCGCCAAGTTCACTAAATGAAGTATTCGTAAAGAATCTAAGTACTTCACACCTTTGACTTCACTGAGTTCAATGTAGTCGCCCATGTGTAACCTGATTAGCTGTTAACAGAAGACAGGTGGTGGCCCATTATGGACTGCAACAATGCAAGAGTGACGGGTGTTAAGTAGCCACTAATTGTTCGCACCTTTAAGAAAGTGCAAAGTGTATACTAATAGTAATAACGCGGGTAGCAGACATACCAATTCACGGGGAAAACAGACTTTTCGTGTTCTGCTCTCTAACAATATAGAATCAGTCCTACCATGGCAGACTCCCCGTTGAAACGCCATTAAAGCATACAAGCTTGAAACACACTGGTTTAAACCATGACCAGTACTAACAGGTCCATAAGTGGAGGGGAAACGGAAACTATGAAAGGATAAAACGGGGAGAGCAAGCATGGGTAACAAAATCAAGACTCAAAGGAAAAGAAACCAAAAGTTACATGGTGTCCTAATATTGTGGTGATTCTTATGCATTGATGTCACGGGACGTCATTTTGGCGAGCAAACGATGAAACATTCTATACGTACGATTAAGACTTCGCACGCTCGCGCAATAGACTTGCGCGTATACGACTGGCACACAAATCAGCTGTCCGCATTTGTGTTGGTGTAAGTTTTAATGATACATGCTTACCCTTGCTCGTGTTCTTTGACGTAATATGCACAAGGTCTATTAGAGGAGGGTTGGTAGGATATCCTTGTCTTCCCAATATGTGATTAATCAGAGTAATCATTAAAGATGATATTTTAGAACACGATATGACATAACGTCCTGATCACCTTATTTTTATTCCTCTGGGACGTTTGCGTCTCACTTTTTAGTAAGGTGGCATGCGAGATGTTTCATTATCGTGTTAGAATAACTCGATAACACGACAATTTGCAGCATTTTTGTCGTGTTGTCAACTTACATTAACATTACGACAAAATTAAGCAAATTGTATGGAAACGCTAAAGTGCCGTCAAATTACAAACATAGTCCCTATATTATCTTTACATTTTGCAACAAAATGATGAAAGGTTCACCAATTATCGTAACATTTTACAGTAAATTGACGAATTACTCTCTTATCACAAGTAAACACTTCAACATTTTGCAGAAAAAATAATGAATTACTCACTTAATGAAACTCAACAACTTGACATTTCGCAGAAAATTAATGAATTACTCATGTAAAAGATCTCATCAATTTTACATTTTGCAACAAAATGATAAGTTACTCATTTATCGGATCTCAACAATTTAAAATTATGGAGAAAATGATGAAATACTCACTTAACAGATCTCATCAATTCAATATTTTGCAGAAAATCGGTTAATGACGCACTAAGAAGATCTCATCGATTTTACCTTTTACAACAAAATGTAAAATTACTCATTTATCGGACCTCAACAATTTAACATTTTGGGTGAAAAAATACCAATCACTCACTCACCAGATCTCATCAATTTAACAACAAGGAGAAAGGAACAAACGATAAAGCGAGGCTGGGGGTCTGGGAGAGGGAGGAGAATCAGCTTCGGTCCCGATTTTAATTTTTCATCACCATAAAATTTGGACACTTTCTATGTCCCGATGAAGACTCTCTTTAATAGTCACACAACGCATGACAAAGAGCCATTTGTATTGCCACAAATATGGTTTTAGTGTCAGGACCCCAATGAGTGGGTCTAAAAAAACTAACAAATAAAGAGAAATTAAGAGTGAGTTTGAATATAATGCTTTGCGACGTTTACGATGTAAACCGAAAAAGAAATCCAGAATATTAAAAGGTTCCTTCGGCGCGCTTCACTCTCACTGGTGACACAAAATTGTGCGCTATCATTACTCCTTTTTTAGGACAGTTGAAAAGAATTTTCTCAGAGCCTCGTGCATCCCACTCCTATCATCATCCATTCTCCCAGGTGTGGATCCATTTGTGAAGGAATTCATCTCCACTCCAAAGGAGGAACATGAATGAAGTGATCGAAAAACAAAGTGAAAAAGAATAGGGAAGGACGGGAGACGAGAGAAATAAAAATATTTTCAGTAAAGTGAAGAAAAACGATGCTTCTTTAAAAGAGTATTCTTTCGGTTTGCTTGTCTCGTTACTGCTTCCTATAGGAAAACTGTATCGAATTAATTCTAACAAAGCCTCGTGTAACTCCCTCCCATAATATACCCTCCCCTCCTACATTCATTCTATCCCGTTCATCCTTACATCGTTAAACCGACAGTCCAAGTTTGTTTATTATATGAAAAAAAAAAACAATCAAATTGTGTTTCTATAGTCTATTTAGTGCAGGGGCGTAACCAGTTTTTTGGTGTGGGGGGAGGGGGGAAAAGTCGACTCAACGTTCCCATTCTTGACCGCCGTCCTGGGGATGGGTAAAAGGGAAGGGGGTTCCCCCTCCCCTTTTGAAATTTTTTGGCTGTCTCGAAGGGCTTAGATGCAAAATGGTGCTATATTTTGTTCCTTTTTATACTAGATCCCGGTGTTCTCCACAAGGGTTTCAGAAAGGCGATCCGCCCCCGAGTGAAAATGGCCGCCCTCCAAAAAATCCAGCTTCCATTTTCAAGGGTATTGCTTCATAACGCATATGCAAGTCATGTAGTATAGAGTAAAACTTTCTCATCCCTCCAGATGTCAGGAGGTGGTGCCAGGATTTGCCCGACTGGAGGGCTAGACTCCCCGACGGGGGCAGCGACCTGAAGACTGGACAGCCAGGATGCCATCGAGGGGTAAGTTTGTGAGGGGGATTTGAAGAAAACCTGTGTACTATACCAAGCCATTGCGAGGCATATATTTCATAAAATTCATATATGCTAGAGGAAAATAGTTCCGCGCTGATTTAACGTTATTCCATTAATCTAAACTGTGGGTAAGCATACACTAAAAAGCATGTACTTATTTAAAGCTTATATAGATCAATTGTCCGGACAGTTGCCAATGGTACCTATCGGGCACAACTTACATTGCGCTGCGCTCCTCGAGTCACTAGCCGTAGTGCCGTACCGCACGACAGACACAAGAGAACATTAACTAAGTTTAGTGAAATGAGATGTAATTTTCGACATTTACATAAATACATGTAATCATTAAGAACAAAAAGAAAACATAGAAACTGTAGGGGTGTTAGACCCTATAGGGGATAACATACATTGGGTCGAAACCACCTGGACTACCCGATGAAATAGCCAAACTTTGCTTCGTGAGTCGCTCATCAACTGACCCGGGACGGAAAAAATATCGGGGGGGGGGGGGGACTGAGTGCCAGGAAGACTATTTAAGCGGAGCGCCACCATTAGTTGGCGCGGAGCGGACGAGAAAATTTTTGGCTTTACAAACCCCTCAGATGGCCGAAAACGGCACTTCCCGAGTGTTCTAAGCTGCATGTACACAACCTTGAAATATGGATCTCATGTCTGTAATTTCTCAGTTAATGAAAAAAATCAATTTATGAAGAATAGTAAAACATGTTTCTAAGCGGAACGCCACCATCAGTTGGCGCGGAGCTGACGAGAAAATTTTTGGCTTTACAAACCCCTCAGATGGCCGGAAACGGCACTTCCCGAGTGTTCTAAGCTACATGTACCCAGCCTTGAAATACGATCTCATGTCTGCACTTGGCAAATATTGGGGGGGGGGCTTAACATACCTTTAGCCGCCTCACTTTTTTAATTGGGGGGCTTAGCCCCGATGCCCCCCCCCGGTTCCGCCGCCACTGAACTGACCTACCGCATGACACACAAGGGAATAGCAACTATAGGCTTTGTGATATGGGATGAAATTTACTACCTCTATGTAACCTGTGTACTCCGCCTACCTGTTACTGGGTAAGGTTGACAGGACTTATGCTATCTAGCTATTTGAAATTGAAGTATTGAAGAAACTGGAGTGCCTCTTCAGCGCGCGTAGCGCCAAAAATTTTGGGTTCTTACTAGAGAAATTGTCCTCTTGAGTGCAAAACAGGTAAACCGTCGGGGAGACTAGCCGCCGTCGACTAAGACTCCCCGGGAAAACTGTAAAAATCCTCCCCCTCTGGCGCTACCCTTGCATCCCTCCCTCCTCTCGCCGTTTTTTTCTTTTTTTTTGCTCTCCTTCATTTTTTTCAACAGTGCCCATCGCGTCCCCAAAATTTCTGTGGGGGCACTCTTCCCCCTACCTCCCGCTAGCTATGCCACTGATTTAGTGCCCATCCAGCTCCATTTGAAATGGTTAAATAGGTACTTCGTTCAGGCTCGTTGGGTTACACGGTAAGCTAATACCTTAAAACATACACTAGGTATACCTTTCTTGTTCAAATCGGAAGCAATTTATCTTGTCTCAGCACACTAAGATATAAGTTTTATAGGGGACTGGTGTGGCCGCCTGTGGCAACAATTACCCCCCCCTCCTAAGATGTTAAAACAAAAAAAATATTTTACAAGGTTAGGTGCAAAGTACAAAGTACGAGAAGTGTCGTTTCCCGCGATCTGGAAGGCATTTTGGCCAAAAAAAATTTCTTGGAACGCTACGCGCCAACTGGCGGTGGGGCATCGCTTAGAAAATGCCTCGAATGTCTATTTGAGGACGGGCCAAGGACCTCTTTGGAAAAATTCTTGGATGATCAGCCGCCTCCCCATCCACAAGCTACCTTCAAATCGATCGTCTTTTCATTCGAGTTGTTATAAATAGATGGTTAAAATTGTAATCATCGTGACTAAATTTGAGTACGCATTAAAGGTGTGTGTCGGTCTGGTTTTTAATGTCGGGACCACCCGATCGTCGGTATGGTCTTGACCAAGACCACCCGAAACCGACAAAGCCTCTTGTTGAAACCGTCCGAGGCCAAACCGATGTCGGTTTCGGAGTAGGTCAAACCGCCCAAACCGATGAAGCTTTCAAGTCAGACCACCCGAGCCCAAAACCGACTTCGGTTTCGGGCGGTCTCTCGTTGGTCCCGGTTTTGGGCGGTCTGTGCACACCTTTAGTACGCATAATGATCAGGTCATTTGAATATTAAATGCTTCATTCTAATGCCTACAATTTCGAAACTACTCCGGGGCTCTGGGGACTCTCCAATCCCCCACGAGGTGATGGCATGGACTCAAAGCACCCAAGACGCCACCTACACAGTAAGTCTGCAAACCTTGAAACAGAGAAGACGATTTTACTTTTAAACCCCTGACCGAAAGGTCTGGCTACAAAGGTATCATATTTCCCCAACGCGAAATTCAACTTTTACTAGGGGCCCTCTTTAAATGTAACCCCACCCCACCTTAAGAGGCCGGATTGCCGCTAACAAACAACCCAATAGGGAAATTATTGTCACTGAAAACAGATTTTAAAGATTAGTTTTCCTGAAAGTACACATTATTATATTTCTTCAAAATGTGGAAACAAACAATTCTAACGAATTCATAATTCGTCTTTTTAATGCAAAATGTTGAATTGAATAGCTCTGATAAAAATAATTCGTCATTTTTCTGAGAAATGATAAATTGTTGATGTATGGTAAGTTTGTAATTTATCATTTAACTGCAAAATGTTGCGATAATAAGTAAACATTTCATCATTTAATTGAAAAATGTTAAGATAATACGTGGACTAATTTTGTAATTTGACGGCACCTTAACTTTTCCATAAAATTGTCGAGATGTCGATATAGTCTGAGAATAACTCAACAAGTCGACAAGTCGACAACACGACAAAATGCTGCGATTTGTCGAGTTATACCATCTCGACATCACGACAATTTACTTAATTTTGTCGTGATGTCGAGTAACTGTAAGTCGAATACACGACACAATTCTGCAAATTGTCGTGTTGCCGAGTTATGCCCATCTCGACATCACGACAATTTTCTTAATGTTGTCGTGATGTAGAGTTACTGTAAGTCGACAACACGAGTTATTCTAACACGATAACGTAATATCTCGCATGTCACCTAATGGCCACCGTATTTTAACCCACTAGATGTATAAGGAAAATAAACGTATTTCCAAAGGGTTTTCATCCTTGCACCAAACGATTCGTCTGTTCGTTATTGCATTCTGTAGTTTTATGCATTTTACGGCAGACCAAAGCTTCTGCCTCCCCCCTCACTTATCGCAGTAAACACCCATACGGCCTGATTTAAAACGTGTGTGTGTTTACAAAACGTTCTGCTTCGATAGTCTCATGATAAGCGTTGCGTATACATCAAAACGTTCTTAATACGCAGATGCAGTTGCGTCTTCAGAACATAAGACTATGGGGTGATATGGACATTTTTTGAAGAGGAATCCTGGAATTCATTAAACTAATATGCATCTTCTTCAGTTTTAAATTTTCTGTCAAGACAATGGTTCATATTTGGATCGTTCAAATCATGTGACAATCATAAGCTTGTGGAAAACTCGTTAGTGTACCTGATTGGTAGAAAATGGGAGCATCCTGCAGCTAGTAGGCTAGATTGGAGTTTCGAAGTCAAAGGGAAGAGGCCAATAGCTAAGCAGAGGGCCCAAGCAAAAGTTAAGCTCCCATAGAAAATGAAACACTACCAGTGCCTTAACATATCTCGCCCCGCCCCTAAAGTACGTTGACCCTGATACTTATCTCGCCCTCTTCAGCGCATTGTATGGGTATGGGCCTGAAGGGTTATAACTTGCCTATCCCCATCAAAATTGAATGGGATGCAACAAGTTCGTATTCGGTAGTTATGTTACCCTCTCCCTATTAGGACACTTCTCAGTTTCAAGCCTCAGACACCCTTCCAAGTTCAAACGCACGCGTTAACGATACTTACAGTACATATTAATCAATTAGTAGGACATTTTATGTATTTGCATGCAGACTAGAGGGCATGAAAGTACGAACCTGAAGAGAAAGCTGGGGCTGCACACCCTTGAGCTCAGAAAGGCTGTAATTTTCTTTATCGTTGTAGGTATAGTTATCGTTTTAAAGAAGGGTTTAGTTTCAGCAATACAAATTATTGTAGCTGTGGGTACATTTGTTTCACAGTGATAAGGGTACTTATCGTTTGATAAACACAGCTATTTACATCCTTCCAACTTAAAGGGAAAATGCATTCACCCCAATCAGAGTCAGTATGCCCCGTCACTCTCTTTCATGAATGGCCTATTTTCATCATGTGACAGTATTTTTGATATTGAATTGTGAAATTCAAGGAGAATTTCTCCTTGCTTTATTTATTGTTTGTAATAGCTATGTTCAAACGTCTTCGGAGGTGCTTGTAATGCAATAACAGGAGATTTGCAAGAGTTTGCTGATATTTTTAAAGCAAATTTTGCGGCAACCGGAAATTGCTTTTAAGAAGTGTCGATTTGAAGTCAGCCTCTGTTTTATAGTCTGTACTACGTTCAGCAAAAATTGGTAGAATATGATGGAAATAAAATGTTTCCAGTAGTCAGGACAGTTGTAGTAGGCCTATTGGGCATACTGTATTCATTCATAGTAACACTTGGTGATTAGGCACTTTGTGAAACGCATTGAATACCTACGTAAAGGTCATAAGCAGTCGCCTCAAACTTATTTCGAAACAATAGCTAAATGTCACAAATTTCTTCTTATCCTCTTCCAAGTATCTTTCATGATATTTTAGGACATAAATATTGCATATTCAAGGTAAACCAAGCAGTTGCTCCTCGT
>WURT03060656.1:0-19979 GCA_009936505.3 Holothuria glaberrima | reverse complement strand
CGAGTGAGTGAGTGATTTGAGTGACTGAGTGAGTTAGTTAGATGAGGTTTTACGGCTCAGTTTCTAACCAATTGATTTAAAGTGAACCTAAAGTCAAAACTCTCAAAAATATATGTCACAAAGCTTGAAAAATGAATTCAAATAGTCAAACTTTCATCTTCACAGGACTTATTGAGCTGAGATATAAGCTTAATTACCCAACTTAAAATGGTAGATTGAACAGCTGTTTGTGATGTCATTCTAGTACTACTCAAATTACTTTCTTTGTTTTTCTTCTTTTTTTCGAAAGCTATTGCATCTTGTCCAGAAATATGATCACTGTCTTACTGTTATGATGTGACTTGACCATACAAGCCCCTCCATACAACATGCTACGCAAGAAAACAGTTAATATTTCAAGTTTATATAAACATTTTAATTTCAAATGGAAACAAAGGTAGGTGGTGTGAGTTGTACAAGAAGGACATCACAGATTATTGCGCAATTGTCTATTTCAAATTAAGTGAATATCTTTCAACATTTTATATCTCTGCAATGGAATAAGCTATGAAGGTGGAAGTTTGATGAATACGATTCATTTTCCAACCTCTTAAATATATATTCTTGTAAATGTCGACTTTAGGTACACTTTAAGTCGGGCCGGCCACGGCCTTTTTTCCAGTTGTTATTACTGTGTGGGACATTAAATAACTTTTTTCTTGCTGTACCATAGCTATGGAATAGTTTTCATACTATATCTAAACAGTAAAAGCTCCAAACGTTTTGACAAACCAAACTTCAAGATTAAACAAGTTATCCAATTATAAAGAATAACGAAAGGAATCTGAGGCAATTTGCCCACTTGAAGTCATATTTTGTGACTGAGCAAACCTGGAGGGATTTCTGGATAAAACCAATCTATCTTCAAAAAGAGATATCTTGAGTTAGAACAGAGTTTTGATACGGAGTCCGGGAGACATGTATTGACAAATTTTCTTTTTATATCAACCCCCTACACAATGTCAAAGGACAATGCCTTTAATCAAGGATTTTCAACCTTTTTTCACAGGAGTATCCGTGCAGTTTGCGTGCACCGTGTAGATCTTGGGATAGTGTTGCCCGATTCTACAGCAATTATGTTTACAACCTCGTTGAAGTAGGTACCCTACGGAGCGGACTCGGTTTGCTCAGCTCCTCAGCTTGCTGAACAAGGAATATACCGTACAGTCTGCTGGGTAGGCAATGAACCAGGGAGCTCCGTGGCAGCACCCTGGTTGAACTTTCATGTATCGTGGAGCTTCGTTGTAGTTCCATGCTTACACGTACCTCTGCTAGTAATGCAATGAAGTGAACGTCACATACGGGTTATTAGTCACGAACTGTTTACTCTTTCCTTAGTAATATGATAAATAAAGAATAACGAAAGGAATCTGAGGCAATTTGCCCACTTGAAGTCATATTTTGTGACTGAGCAAACCTGGAGGGATTTCTGGATAAAACCAATCTATCTTCAAAAAGAGATATCTTGAGTTAGAACAGAGTTTTGATACGGAGTCCGGGAGACATGTATTGACAAATTTTCTTTTTATATCAACCCCCTACACAATGTCAAAGGACAATGCCTTTAATCAAGGATTTTCAACCTTTTTTCACAGGAGTATCCGTGCAGTTTGCGTGCACCGTGTAGATCTTGGGATAGTGTTGCCCGATTCTACAGCAATTATGTTTACAACCTCGTTGAAGTAGGTACCCTACGGAGCGGACTCGGTTTGCTCAGCTCCTCAGCTTGCTGAACAAGGAATATACCGTACAGTCTGCTGGGTAGGCAATGAACCAGGGAGCTCCGTGGCAGCACCCTGGTTGAACTTTCATGTATCGTGGAGCTTCGTTGTAGTTCCATGCTTACACGTACCTCTGCTAGTAATGCAATGAAGTGAACGTCACATACGGGTTATTAGTCACGAACTGTTTACTCTTTCCTTAGTAATATGATGCATACTCGGCAAAGGACGTTTGCGTACCCCCTGATGATTCCTGCGTATTCTGAAGGTACACGTACACCCTGGGTTTACAACCCCCGTCACTATGAATCCTGCAACTTCTCATCATAATGTCAGTCTGATCTTTTGCAGTTTAAATTTCGTTTATCTAAATATTGGAAGAAAGCGTATCGCAATTCCGCCGCAACAATTTGATTACAATGTGAGGTATAGGCCCTACACATGAAACTTGAACAGAACGTATTTTAAAGGCAGGTTAATTTTACGCAGCCTACCCTGGCCAAAGGCGTACAGGATTACTCAGTAGGCTAGCTACATTCCAATCCTACCCCCTTGTATACAGCTGTCTTTGTTGTTTTGATAAAAGATCACGAAGAGAATTTTTCATTATCAGTCGATTATTATCGGTACTGGAAAATATCAAGCAGCGACTGACACTACTCACTTACACATTGTTGATTTAAGCTACACTCGACTCAGATACATAATTATTCGAAGATGTGAAAGCCTTCATTTTCCGGCACTGTGAAATAGAGTGCTAATTTATGGCTCTCCCGATATCAGAGAAAGCAAGTTTGGCAGTACATCATGCTGTGACATTTGTTGTTACAGCAGACCGATTCCGCGAATTTTTACAAAGACTTTTTGAGTCTTTGAGTCAGTGAAGCACCAAGTATTTCACGTTTGAGTCGGAGAAGGGGACTCAGAATTCCAAACTTCATTTACACCATATAATTTGCGCGCTGCGATGATTGTTGTGCAGTGCACAAAGCAAATTTTAGACCTGCCGATAATACCTCCTAACCGCTGGAATAGCACTTCGCAGGCTTTGTTACTTCCCAGAAAACACACTTTCCCATAGCAATTCTGACAAATGCCAATGGCTACTTTGACATTTGCAGTGAGACCACTTTTGTGGGGAGGGGGTGGGGCCCACGAATCCCGTTCTTGTGCAACTGCTTTGAGAGATAAGTCTCTCTAACTAAAACAAATATTTCTCGATTCAAACTTTAAACATTATTTTGGGGAGTAGCTAGAGACTCTTATAATAATATACCACTATTAAAGGGAGAATGCAGTCACCCCAATAAAGAATTGTATAGTAGACTATCCTATTTCCTGAATGGCTCTTGAGAATCATGTGACAGTATTTTTCTTACTCAATTGTAAAATTTAAGAGGAGCAACTGCTTGGTTTACCTTGAATATGCAATATTTATGTCCAAAAATATCATGAAAGATACTTGGAAGTGAAATAAGAAGAAATTTGTGACATTTAGCTATTGTTTCAAAATAAGTTTGGGGCGGCTGCTTTTGACCTTTAAGAGACTGAGTTACTCTTTCACACATCCTCATTTAAACCGATCCCTTTAACTGCGTTTGATGTAAAGATTCCGTTTGCTAACTCATTGTTACTATTAACGATCTTGGTTTGACCCTTCTGCCTTCCAAGAAATGTATTGTTAAGTATCTATTAACGAACTGCATTGCTCGACTTCCAGGCGCGGATCCAGGTTTTTGAGTAAGGGGGGGGGGGACGCGCACACACCGTCGAGCGAGCACCCAAGGCGCGAAGCCACGGCGAAGGGTTTATGGGTCCTCCCCCTAGAAAATTTGAATAGTTGCTGTTTTGGGGCAAAATATGTGCTATATTTCTAGCAAATTTGTGACATTTATGCCGAGAAAGTCTTTGCAAAATTTTAATATCCCCTCCTCTTCTGGAAGTGGCTGAGTACGCTTATGATCATCATGTTCCTACACCCCATGTGTCCCAAATTTTGTGTACATTCCGACACTTTACATGCACAGAGGTGTTGCTTAACCGATCCACATTGGATGTGGCCTAGCCTACCTATCCAACCCAAACCCATATTTCTAATCAACGGAGTAGTAAGCGGGGGGGGGGGGCTGGTTGGGCGACAACCCCCAGCGAAATTTGTGTATGTTTCAGCCGCCCCCCCCCCACTTTCCAAGCAGGAAAACCACTTATTTGTCTCTTCTGTAAGAAATGTCAAAATTTTGCAGTAATTTGCTTTAAAATTTGCCCAAAAATGATGCACCAAATTGCATCTAAGGACCCTCAAAATATCCAAACATTTTCCAAAGGGCTAAGAAATGTCAAAGATTTGCTTTAATTTACCTTGAAATTTGTCCAAATTGATGCACCAAATTGCATCTAAGAACCTGGCCTCAAATATCCAAAAATTTTCCAAAGGGAAGGGGGTAACCCTATCCCCCTAGACCCGTCCCCAAGGACGGCGAACAAGGTTCAGCCCCCCCCCCAGTCTGGAACAGCTTCCTATCTATGTTTCTAATCCTAAAACAAAAATTAATCCCTAAGGTGTCGGAAAGGAGAGATTTCGGAATATAGGAGTGTCAGACCATTGTGCAGACAACGTTCAAGCGAGGGAGACACTACAGCTTTTTCTGCACAACATGGCTGAATTTGGGTTTTGACAGACTTACTTTAACAAAGGAGGTTTACTCAGTTTTAGCTCCCAGATCGAAAGTTGTTTAAGTTTGTAAATGCATTTCTGTATTCCTGTCCAGACTTATTTGCTAGCTCTACTGTACTTTTAGAAGAAACGTTTCATGGATACAGTAATACATTCACATTCCTATGGGAGGTTACAAGGACACAATTAGCTGCAGAGTGATAGGGGTAGTCATATCTCTTCCAAAGGCTTCTCTCCCACCCTCTCTAAATATGGAAAGGCAAGTTATAGTTTAATTGTTTGAAAGTACCGTTTGCGTTATCAGTTTTACTTCTCCAAATTATATCCAGGGATAAAGGAAGCAGGAGGCACTGCAGCTGTGGTGTCCTCCACTTTTCTGAAAGATATAAAATTGATCTTTTTTGAAAATGGAGAATACCATGGCTACTCCTTCCGGAATAAGAATTCACTTTTTTCAAACTTGAATACAACACTCCTCAGATTGCCCAAAAACCTCAACAATAGGTTGTGAATTAACCTCTATTAGACACACACCCCTTTCCCCTCCTTAAGGAATGGTAATTGCATTGTATGTTTGTTCGCAGGAACGAAAGGTAGTGAAATAAGTTAAGGGGCCTTGAGTTAACATTTTAACTTTTCACGGAACGTGCCTCATGCAGTGCCCGATGCGTTCCCCTGTGTCTTGTTACACGACTGCTCTTCTTTATTTTGTTAAATTGTGAGGGGGGGGGGGTATTCATAGCACATATTCCAAGGAGTCATAGGCTATTCTCGGACTATGCATGTTTCACTCGAGGTTCCCTGCAATCACAAGAAGACAAAACGTCAGGGAATCCACTTACATTGCTCACATTACACACGATTTATCTTGATTTATGTTCCCTTTTTCCCAAATTACTAAACTTATCTATGAAGCTTTTTTGAGTCAGTGTTAGAGTCCTATTACATTCTTTTAAGTGTTTTACTGAACATCACTGGTAGAACCATGGCACCTAGATTCGTGGAAAAATCTTGAAGAGGCCCCATCCACAGTGTAACGCTGTTTTCTTCATCAGTTCCAACAAAGAAATGTTTGTATAAGAGCGTATAAGATCCAATCAAAACTACCTTTAACTGTTTTATTCAACTTTTTCCAAGATAAATGCTTGATGGGGTCATTTAGGTAAATTTCCTCGCATTATATACTTTTTTTATTCGTAATATAGTAGAAGAGAGACCATTGAAAATACTTTACTTGTGCATAACAAAC
Organism: Holothuria glaberrima; assembly: GCA_009936505.3. Taxonomy (NCBI): domain Eukaryota; kingdom Metazoa; phylum Echinodermata; class Holothuroidea; order Aspidochirotida; family Holothuriidae; genus Holothuria; species Holothuria glaberrima. The sequence continues at coordinate 14,296 of WURT03060656.1, read as the reverse complement.
TCACAACATTACAGAGTAAAGCAAATTATGTATAAGAGACGATTGCAAGAGAGCTGTTGAAATACGAACCTTTCAACTGGCAACTCTCTGATCCGAATTAAAGGTGGTGAGTGTGTTTGTGGTTCAGAAAAAAATGGTACTTTAAAACCATGCCGTTATGTGTAGATGGAATGATAAACACTTTAAAATTAGAAAGGTGGATGACTTTACCATGTAAAGAAGTTTAACGCTTGGTAGCTCAAAATTTTAAATTTTCAATTCATGCAGCGTTAATTTGTAGCTTTTTGAATTTTGTTACATTTTATAGAAGCAAAGCTTCTGCCAGAATTTCTTACCGAGACTGAATGGTTCAATTCGAGTAAAATATATTTTTCGTCCGTGTTATGTTGGTACAATCTAAACACTTTGTGCTCCTTTAATAAGTGATGATCGTAACAAATTGGATTTATCAAAATTCTAATCAAAAAATGGAACCGATATCATTCAGATTTCGCTTAAGGTTCGTCATATATGGTCGGGACACTCTGCTAAGCTTAGTACTACCTATGGTCAAGAGATATTTAAAAGATATGTCTATCCCCTCTCGAAAAATATCTTCCCTTGGAAACTAATTCTTCCTTCTAGAACCAAGTCTGTCCATCAGTCCATGGGGATGCTTGTCCATCTCGGGTCTTGTAAAACCCTACAAGACAGGAGCTCTCAAGTATTTTAGTCCGATGGCCACGCTTTCTTTAGTCTATGCTATATCACCGTTGTGGTAACCAGTAGGAACGAATTCAGGTTTGGAAAAAAAACCTCGTCTTGAGGGCGAAGTTCACACAAAACAGCTCCGAAAATGCCAACAGAGCAGGCTGTGATGATTCTGGGGATTCTTGGGGGCTCCGTACGGGGTCACATCCTCTCACATAACAGCTGACCTGAGCCCCACCAAGGATGGGGCCTAGGTGACGAAATTTGACATTCAAAACGCGATAGATAGCAGGAAAAGCACACTTTGTGCCGCAAATTTGCCACCGTGGTTCCTCGTCTCCCATGCTTATACCGTCAGAATGGGGAGAAAATTTGGCATCCCAACAGCCCTTTATTGTAAACAATTACACACTAGTACAAGAGAAATTTGACATTCCAACGTTCTAGATTGGTTAAAGCTTTAATGCGTCTACCATGTGTGAAAGCAACATTTGGCCAATGGGAAAAAAATGTTGCATCCAAATGTTCTAGATCGCACTCAGAAAATTGCACCTAAAAATGTTCTGGCTTCTCGAATGTTCCGCTGACCCCATAAACGGATGTCGCGGGACGTAAAAGACCCTCAAGGGCCACATGAGAACCCAGGCCATAGGGTATATCAAATAAAGGTGTTTAGTTGTAGGATATCCACAATTATCGGTGTATAGCATGACCAGTAATGCAATGCCCTTATTTCTCTTTTAAAGGAAAGGTTTACACAAAACATTAGATTTAATACGGTGAAAGAGGAACTATAGTCTAAGCTTTAAAGGGAAAATGCAATCCCCCCCCCCCCAATTTGAAGCAGTGTATCCCGGTAAACTAGTCCAGGAATGGCTCGTATCAATCACGTGACAACATTTTTTGTTACTTATTTCCTAAAGTCATGCAGAATAACTCATTGGTTTACCCTCAATATCCAATGATTTGACAAAGGAACATTATAGAAATACTTGTTAGAGAAATAAGAGGAGATCTGTAAAATTTAGCAAATTTTTGAAAATAAACTTGGGGGGACTGCCTTCCCCCTTCAAGTTAAATTTCCATTCAGTTCGCCTTGTACTTGTATTTCTCGAGATATCAGCAAATGAAATTATTACATCAGTGACCTTAAGTGAACCTACAAGCAGACAGGGGTTATACCACACCCTAACACTGATGAGAAATGCTTTGTTTTCTTTGTTTTTCAATTTGTTGTTTTGGTGTTGAAATTGATAGGAATATTAGCCTCTCATGGGGTTTAATTTTTTTTTAATAATTTCCATGCCTCATGCATTCATATTCCGATAACGTAAGATTATGGCGGAGAAACATGGCTGCAAAATTTAAAGAAACACAAAAGAGAGTTCATTAATGTGATGTTATGTAAAATTTTACAACTTCATGTGCCAATAATGTCGAGTAACGAATTTCAATTAAAGTTTCACTAAAACGCTTAGATTAAGCTACCCTTCTAACATATTAAAACTCGACTCGAACTAAGCCATTCTTTTAAAAGGTGCGATAACGATGATATTGACCAATTGCAATAATCTGATTTCTACTTCTAGTTTCCGTTTTAGACTTGTTCAGTACCCGTACAGTCATGACGGGTTCTAAAATCGGTGAAATTGGTGCACCTTTCTTTTATGTGTATAATAAAAAAAAAATTGTGGCTTTCGTGGCCTTGATAGATTTAAATACAGTAATAAAAATGATGAACAACGGGTAGTAGCCAAATTCACCCATTGTTTATGATCGGCTCTTCGATCGTCTTCTCTAAATGTAATGGCTGAAAATAACAAGAGGCTGAAAATGGGGGAAACCAAAATTTGTTTTATTGTGAAATTTGTAGTTCCGTTAATTCTTAAATACAATTCTTTCTCTTTGGAGGAAAATGTTAGCTTATGTTTCCTCCTGCTCGCCTGTCTTGGAAAGCTCTCTAGTATTTTTATCAACGAAGAGCCCACCTTGAAAGGTTTGTAAAAGGGGTGATTCCATAAAGTTATTCTGTCTTCTCTCTCAAGTCATTAGATTAAAATTGAATCTAAACATTTGAATCAATGACCAGTCTATGTTTTGATTGTAAAAAATGTTAAAGTAGGCCTATAAGACTAAGACCATCTATAAAATTGAATAATCCATCTTCACCTCGCATTGGTCAGTGATCTTATCTTTTTTAATTAACAGAATTGCTCTCAGTCGCGTTCAATTGGTGACAAAACGTTGGTAAAGAATTGCATATAACTCAGTCCTGCATCCTATGATAAGCGTTACACTGACATAGAAAATCAATCAGCAGGTGTTCCCGGTATTGTCAAATATTTGTTTTTAACTTAACAGCGGCAATTGATTAATTTTTGCTTTTTTCCTCTTCAAAGCTTGTTTAAACTGTGCTCCAAAAATCTGTGGACCTCTACATCATCTGCTCTTTCGTTTTAAGACTGCCTATATACCTGTACAGACCATGAATTATTGAATTTTTATACAAAGAGAAGAAAGGAGGGCCCTAAAATTTTCCTGAATAATTCCTGCTATAGAGGTCTTTTATTTCGTCTTTTATTTATTATTATTTTTTAGGAATGACTTTTTATCATATGGGGGTTACCTCCTACCTCCTGTCCCAGTACGCACATTCTGGCTACGTCCCTACAACCAGGTGGTACTTTCACTCTGTTTCTTTCGAAAATGCAATTTTAATATGGATTGTGAGAAAATGGATAATTTGTAGCAAAAACTCGAAAATGTACTCGGTAGATTTATTGTACTCACCCTCGAAAGGCATCATAAACATATAAAGCAAATACGAAAATAACGTGATATCCTCCCCCCCCCCACCCAAAATAAATTCTGCCAACCACTATTGACCTCTTCCCAATTTCAATCCCCTTTAATCTCGTATTTTCCCAAAAAATCCGGACTTGAGAAATTAGTTTTCGTGCGCGATGTTGTTAAGCTTTGCTCGTGCGCATTCTTCTTTTAAAGGGTACACACTACAATTGTGGCCGAGATACTCGACGATTTACCTGCTCTGCTGCTATCATGCCTCTTTCAACATGAGGGCAGTGGGAGGTGCACTTTCTGAACGAAGAACTTAAGTCCGCTCGGCTTGGTTGACGGAGGGGGTAAACTTGAAGGTGCAATAATCTTCACCCGTAGGAATGGTTTGTGAGGATTATCAAAGAATAATCAGAAGAACATTTTGTCACAAGCTATGGCGAGTGTATACCCTCGCGCGGCCTAAAACAGAATTGTTACACAGTGTTTCCCTTAGTTGCCAATACATGAGTAATCTCGACAGGAGATAAATTATAAATTAAAAACTTGCTTAAAACATAAAGACATTCCAGAGAATGAGATTGACTTTAAAAGAAACATAAAATGTTGCCGAGTATATCTGTTCATTTCTACCCTGGTCTGTTGCCAAGGTGATGTGCCTCTGATTCCTTCAATTTCATATCTTGGCAAGCACTCTTATTCTTTTTAGAAAAGGGCTCTTGGAAGAATAAATTGCCTTGAAAATCTTTTTCGTTTCAAATGTGCCGCAGCTCAAAGCTGTAACAATTCTCTATACACCGTGTTTTCGTTATACTGATTTATTTCTTGCCAGTATCTTGGGGGTGTTAAGGTGTACCCCAAGTTTAAACTTATAATTATGTATATTATATAGAAGCTGAAATATGGCACTCATGGGTCTATGTCTAATCTCCATAGCTTATTCATTTGATGAATTACAAAAAGTTGAGATCTTTCACTTAATTTGAGATGATCGCATAGGCAAGGATTTATGACGACCTTCTTATACAACTCACATTACCTGTCTTTGTTGTTCTGTTGTTTGAAATTAAAGCCCAAAGTCTGTATCAGGGGTTTTCAATCTTTCTGTCATGGGTGTACCCCTGGGGTATATACATGACCCATGATTTTGCACCCCGGGCAGAGAGAAATATTCCTTTTGCGCAAAATTAGCATAGCATTGCCGCAATATTATTGTTAGTGTTGATACAACTTCACCAGGTTAGAATTAGATTATTCTATCGTTAGAACGAAAGTTCGACTAAAGCAAGTCTGCATACCATGCATTTCACGCGACCAAAGTTAATGGGGTTTTAGTGTATGATGTCTCTGGAGTCGCTTAAAACTGGCCCAGTTAAGATGTCGTATTGACTTACTGTGTAAAAATGAGGTCTTAGAAACGTTTCAGTTTAAGCCAATCTTGCGGTATGAATATTTATGTGTTGAAATCAATTAACAGTCCAGAGATAACTTCAAATAAGGCTCATGAATGTAGTGAAATTGGATAATATCTGTCATTCCTCGCAGGTGTAAGAGTATGTACGCGCCGATTATTTTTTAGTTCCTAAAAATACGTAAAATTTTTGAACTCAAGCTTTACTTCAAAGGGTAGCATATGTGGTGCCAGATTGCATGTAAGGAAACCTGATTTTCAAAAATTTTCAAAGGGGAGGGGACATCCTCTGTATTTAGACCCCTCCCTCAGGCCGGCGATAACGCACAACATACTGCATGCCCCCCCCCCCCGTGGGAGAAATCCTGGGTACACCACTGTGTACGTGCAAAGGCTTACGCATTCGACTTCTGCTTCGAAAGTAACGAATACCGATGAAAAATCCAGAGTAAACCCCCAGGGGGTACGTGTACGGTACCCTGGCTAGGAAACCCTTGCTTTGTGCACCACATCAGTAAGAAAGTGATCATATTTTTGGACACACGTTGTAATGGATTTACGCAAAACAACGAAAATAAAAAGGGTAAACTGAGTTTTTCAAGACTCAAATCTAACAAATCATTACGCAATCTACCATTCTATATTGACTGAAGTAACTTCAACAATTTATATATCAGCACAAAGATATGGGAGCTTGACCAATGGTAGAATGGGCTTCAATTATCAACCTATGTAAAATAGTTATTAATGTCAATAACTTTTATCATTGTGGGTCTTCCTTGAAATACGGTTACCAAAACTTACAGAGCTAATTGGGCCGGATTCACAAAGAATATGATATTTACGAAAGCAACAGTGTGTACGGTGCGAAACTTGACGCCAGCCTCTTGTTGTGGAAAGTGCAAATAGTCACAGCAACGCACACTTAGGCACGCTAGTCATACATTGCAGTGTACTGCGCGCAAGTTCACAAGGTCATGCACGTTGTTTCAACTGTAACAGTTAACGCGATTGGATTCAGCTGAAGCAACCCAAGATGGGACCTCAAGTACTATTGGCTCAATCTACCAATATAAGAAAGTTCGTACATAATACGTGCTGTATTTTGACCTTCACAAAAAAGTAATGCAGTTCTTAGTAATTCTGTTCCATGGTACAACTTTTCTTTTGATCTAAGTCTGCCAAGACCTTCCAAGCTTCGCCAGACAGACAGGCAGATAGGGAGCTGGATGACATGTTTTATTCCTCGTCAATGTAAAGATCTCTCAAGCTTCTTTTATCATAGGGCAGTAATAACGGTAACACTCACTAAAAGTAAACCTGATATTTTCACTCTCTCGATGATTTTCGACTCATTTGTTTCAGCATCCACTTATCAAATTGATTTTGATCCGTTAGTAGGAGGCCCAACTGCTTCCAACCACTCTCTAATAAATGGTGGACTTAATTCCTACGTAAACAAATTCCGCGGATGGATTCTTTGATTTATAGGTGTACTAGCTTTCTTAACGTCTTGTCTATACGACGGCGCAATGAACGTAAACATAAGTATACTGGTCGTAAAAACTTGGCATGTTGTATATCTTTGACTGTTTTAAGCTGTACGTTGTAGAGAAACTCCCGGCAAGGGACAGCAGATTTCGTCAAAAATTTATCATCTTCAAGTTGCACTTCCAAGCACATTCTTCTCTCCCCTCTCTCTCCCTTTCTGTCACTCTACCCCTTTATTACTAACTTCACTCCACCCCACCCCCTAAGCCACATTAAACGAACTGTCGCATCGTTCCAAACATATTTAAGAAGCTCCTGGTATTGTTATTGAAAATTGGTGACTGAAACTTTGATTGACATAAAGTTATACATTGGTTTCGCTCTGATTGGTAAATAATGACGTATGCAGATCAGTGAATGTAATGCAGTGTAGCCCTTTATATTGACAGGCCATGCAGATTGCAGAGGCACAAAATCATAGTAACCTAGTGTTCTGCAGAATATTACCGTATTGAGCAATTTAACTTCAGTGCAGGTTACTGCAGCTTCGTCTGTGAGTTGCGATAGTCAAATATTTTCTTTTTTACTTTGAGGGAGGGCCTAAGAGTAAACTTAGTTGGAAAAATGTTGACTGTCGATGTCTAAGACGAGGTATTTGGCCCACTTATCGAAGCATGGGTCTTAGCCGGTTTCCTATGAACGATTTCACTGCTACCTTCAAAGTCGTTTTTTTTTCTCTCTCTCTCTTCTTTTAGTTCTTGTTCTTTCCATTAGAGATATTTCTCTCTTCAGACAAAAAAATGGTGGTGGTGGAAAGGGAGGGGATGATTTACTTACAGCATAAAATACATAAGGATTATTTTGTTTACACTCCCCACATGACACAGCACGAACAGTAGGAAAGTTAATTGTAACTGTGATATGTCAACAATCTTGTCTGGCGACTGTCGAAAAGCTCACAATAGGAATGTTGGAAAATCCTCCCTGCTTTAAAGCAGGGAGGTGTTAATTTGACACCTACCTGTTAAAAGGAAAGGTGTTCTATTTTGGTTGAGATTCCCTTTTCTCATGAAGAACTTTGCATTTAGAGGGAAAAAGCAGTCACCCCAATCAGAGTTAGTATGCTCCGTCATTCTAATCCATGAATGGCCTATTTTGATCATGTGACAATATTTTTTGTTAGTGAATTATAAAATACAAGAAGCATTTCTCCTTGCTTTACCTATTGTTTGTAATAGTTATGTTCAAAACGTCTTCAGAGGTGCTTGTAATGCAATAAGAGGAGATGTGCAAGAGTTTGCTGATTTTTCAAAGCAAATTTTGGTGGCGACTGCCTATTGCCTTTAAAGGGAATAAGCAGTCTCCCCAAGTTATAATTTTGGTGAGTTGAACCTATCACATATCCTCTCATGACCATTACAAATACATTTCATGAAATTCATATTGAATATGAACGTTGTTTTTCAGAAGATAATAAAGAGTTAATCGCCATAAATTAAACTATTTATGAATTTCTTAATTGTCACAAAAATGGGTTCAGCATATTCGGCGAAGCCCCCGTGAAAAATTTTTCCCCCCAAGCAGGTCAAAATTACCATTGCCTATATGAATGTTAGTATATCACTCACCCCCTCCCGAAAAAAAATCACTCCCCTCTTGAGGCTATCTCGCCACCCCCCTCCCCCTTTAGTACCTTGTCTGGCTACGTGCTCAATACTTGGGTATCTTATTTCAAATCGAATAACTGCTTGTGGGCCATAAAAACCCCAATTTTGAAGTCTTTTTTTTTTCTTCTTTTTTTTATCCAATCGTCATTTGTTATGATAGTCAGACCCTTGTGATGCTTGTGTTCCATAATCCTCGCTAGTTTCTTTTTAAAAGGGTTCATTTAGTTGACATCGATTATTTTTGTGACCAGTTCGAAGGAAATCATTGCAAGACAATTCTTCTAATTAGTCTCATTACTCATGTTTCACTTCCTACAGTTACCGAAAATGTGAGAAATCTTTGCCTTTGTGGAAAGGGATGCATATGATTACTGCATAATGTTAAAAAGTGTCTGGTCACAAATCTGTAATGTTTTTAATCATTAATTACCCTGTCACTGCTTTTTTAGTTGTGAGTCAGATGTGTAGAATCTCTTAGTTTGATCATTTACCATCAAGATGAGATATTATTTCAACAGGTGTGAAAAAAGTCATGAATTTTGTGAATCAACTCAATAAGCCCCTTTAACTTAAGTACTTCTATCAGTTTTTGATCGGTGCATGATGTATTTTCAAAATTTACAGCGAACAGCTTTATCCACCAAACCGATGTTAGCGACTCAACTTTTTCAAAGCCACCTCAATCTTCTCCAAAATTACCAATTGGAATGAAAACAACGGTTTAATTTCAACGACGGTCTTTTTTAAATTCAAGAAGTATTTTGTTCGACAAAACGAAAAACGTGATCTAACTTCCATTTATGAAACCCGCGAAAAAAGGCTCAGTGATTCAAAATGGAATATCGATTTTTTCATCTATACAAGAAAAAGCCAGACAGTCGAAAAGGAATATGCCGTTTCAGCTGGATTCCTTTGAATACAATTTCACAGAACATTCCCAAGAATTTGACATGAACGCTGAATAAGCAATGAATAAAGGGTATTAATACACGTCAACACGAAGGGCGAATCATAAGGGACATGCGATGCAAGCTAAGTAAATTGCTCGCCCGGCTGCAGCAATGATTGATGTATCCTGAGCTCCGAATCAGCACGATTCAATGATACATGTTACAGATTCTTAAATTGTCTTGGGACCTTCAATGAATATTGTGATTTGATAATCTTGAAGTCGAAACAATGACGGCATAGGACGTCCAGTGGCTAAGGCTTAAAACTAAAATTGTAACCATCATTGGGGATTCTCTTTATCACTAGCGATGGCAAATTGATATGCCTGAAGGGGAACCATAAAATCTCTTCGCGAGGCAGTTGTTGTCACATTAGTGTATACAAGACGAACTCGAGGTCGCTAATCTTGCTTCTTATTTCTGGTTGATTTGATGAAGACAGCTCATGTGTATTCATCAACAAATGTCAGAACCAGGATCAACATAAATTACTCATCGTTCAGTCGTAACATGTTACATCAACAACGATTTCTCAGGTGTCAAGAACTGTGTCAACATAATTCAAGTGTTTGATTTAATACCGCACGTCGATCATCGTATACGTCATAAACTGTGGCGCCAACGTGGAGAGAGGTGTGGCCTAGCTCTCGCTCTTCCTTACCTTTGCATTATCTTCCTGATGAAGAAAATAATTTATGATTTATCTATATTCAAAAGCCGTAACAACAGGAAGAGAGGTATACCTTATAGCCCACGTTCTGAATTGTTATCTAGATACTAGAGGCCATTAATATAATATTTGCTTTTGCCGTAGTGCTATACACGAGCGAAAAATTTCAAAGCGCTTTATAATACTAACCCTGATCAGGGAGTTTCTGTTTCAACTCCCTGCCCTGGTCATAAGTACATCAGGGAGTTGCAACTCCCTGGTAACATGTCTTAGAGCAATTCCTCTAGGCGACAGCACCTTTACACCTAACCTTAGCAGCAGGTGTGAATATTATCTGCCTCCTTCTTCTAATGTGCATATTCAGGTTTTTTACCTGATGTCAGCTCGTTTTAATTTGGTATGCTGGCCGCTACAGCTTATGTACAGGTGTTTTATCAATACGATCGCACAACAGGACCTTAGATACAATTGTGATACAATGGACCGTATGCATTGACGTCGTGAGACGTCATTTTGGAGGCAAAACAATGAAGCACGTGGCACGGACGCAGTGGACTTCTCACGTGCGTGTAGTAGACTTAAGCGCCTATCCGATTGCTTGACAGATCAGCTGTTTGCATTTGTTGGTGCAAATTGCAACGATACGCACTTGCCTCCAACGATGGAGCACTGCCCGCGGTGTGACGTCATATGCTTAAGGTCTATAAATGTCTGGCCGTTAAAATTCCCAAAAAATAGAGAGACACCCAACACAGTGACGTCGATGAAAGTCCTCTGCTGGTATCGAGTGAAGCCAATATAGGTGCACTAGGAGTAATAATGGCACATCAGCGGTCCGCAGTAGCAGTAGTCTTATTTTGAAGCAACAGCTAAATATTACAAAAATTCCCTTCCATTTCCTTTACAGCTATCTTTAATGATTTCAGAATTAAGCTATTTAAAAAATAACAATAACTAAACCAACGATTATGGGCCAATACGCACTCTCTCGGAAGAATTTCCATGGCTGGCTAATGCTAACCCTAATACCTAACTTATCCCTAACCTTAACAAAAGGATATAATCGATACAATACAATGCCATCAGCCAATCAGAAAATATCTTAAGAGACAGTGCGCATCAGTTGACGATTATTCTGCATTATTAAACATTTATTTAACAATTCAATAACAGTGTTATTGTTGCAAAATTAAAATCATCTACTCATAAATTATGATACCAGTGTAAACTTATTCAAATTGACGTGACTGCACTTGCCCTTTAAACCATTGTAAACGTTTTTCTTTCCTTTAACTCCTTAAAGACATTTGTTTTAACCCAAGCATGAAATTGATCCATGGATTATCAATTAGTGCCTGGCTTATCTCTGAAGTGTGACGGCGGCAGTAAAATTAGATCACGCTGTCAGGGGGAGTTAACAATGGACGTAAACAACACACGCTAATGAAGAACCTGTGATATCTTAATACTATACAGGGAAGTAAAAATATGTCTTAATTTACGATCCTGTTCAGCAAATTCGAAGTAGATCACGCACGTTCTTTCCTTAGTGCTAGAAGTAACACGCCATCATAATTAGAGTTGACAAATTAATAAGTAAACTTTATTATTTTAGGTATTTAACAAAGAGAAAACCCTTGAAGCAAGCCTTCTCAACTGGCAACCAGCGGAACATATAATACCCGACTGGCTCCCGACATTATAAAAACTTTCAAAATGCATTTATTTTAAAAAAAAAAGATGTTATGCTAGAAAAAATAAAAAGTATGTCCTTTTTGAGCAAGTAAAAACAAAGAACAGAGAAACAAAGCTATAAATTAACATATATCCTACTCATAATGATTTTGGGATTATAAATCTTTAAAACATGTCGTGCGGTCTCAAAATAAAGAATACAAATTTTAGCTGCAACTCACAAAGCATAGAAGGTGCCTTTTACGGCTTCCTGGGGGGTCATAATTCCTGGAAACCTCATACAATAGCTGATGATGGCGCTTCAGTCACTCCCACCTTACCACATTTTTTTTTAAATGCCAGTGACAAACCATAACCTAATTGCGAATCTCGGGGTGTAAACTTGGCACTAATACTACAGGAAGTAGCTCCATGGTCTAAAAGTGATGTCCGCACGCAATTGATCTGGAAGAATCCAAGGATGTTTTTTCTTTTTTTTTTTTTTTTTTAAATTTTGAAGTTTTCTTACTTTACATCATTTCTAGAACAATAAGGTCTACTGATAATAGGTATTTCGTGTGTTCACCATGTGTTATTAACGTGAATATGACATCCCCCCTCCCAAGAAAAAAGCAGGGAATTACTAGCACCTCCCTGCCCAAACGTGTTATAGCAATAGCCCCCGAAGCTCTGATTACAGCTGATGACTGCACTTTGATTGACATTTGTTCGAACAAAATAGCTCCACTCTGGTTTGAATTGTACTTGACTTGTACAGTCAATTCTATTTAGAAAGCAAGCTCACATATACACTTATGTGACAACATTGCCTGAAGCAATTTACACTCAGCGCAGGCTACTGTGGCTGTGTCTTGGAAGGGCACCTTGACATGTGTTCATGTTTGAATTTGAGGAGGGGCTTAAAGAAAACTTATAGACGGGAGAACTTTTGCTTTCTGGCATGAAGTTGTTCAGAGGATGAGATGTTTACACAGTGTTTTGTTTTCCAAAACTATGAAACTAAGACATAGAACTGGATCAGTCGCAATAGTTATCTGTAACGTGTCATGTACCTAAGCAGTTAGGGACCATCCATTGCGTGATTGTTTCATCTGTTTCACGTAAGTACAAAATGTACTCTTTCCTCGGACCCCCTCCCTTCCCTGAGCGTCCTTTGTAAATGTGTAAAAAGAAGTTTCGGCAAGCAAGTCATCGTTATATTTACATTTTTATTTTATGTACGTGGTTCTTGGTACCAATACATGTATTGAGTAGGCTTGCAAAAAGTGTAAATAGTGATTCCTTGAATACCGTAGTAGCTTTATCAGGGTACCCTGTTTGAAGGGTTGAAGGTACCTTAAGTTATGAATTACAGAGAAACATGTTACACACAGACCCTCAATTATGGTCGAATCCCGTCTTCGAGAAAATTCCAGTGCTAGAATGTGTAATTGCTAAAATTTAAGAATCCCCAGGTTTCTCTTATCGCAACTGGGGACTACACTCTGACTGATGGAATTCATACGACGGCTTCATTTTGGTTGGTCAATGATGACTTGTGCGGGCAGCGCAATTTTTTTCCCACGGGGTTATGGGGAAATCATGGCAATGGACCAATCAACTTCTCGGAAATTGGCCACGCCCCTTATTCCCGAAATGCCAGTTTCTCTACATTTTTTCGTAATTCTGACGCAGGATTATGACAGAACATGCCACATATCCGTAGGACATGCAACCCTAACTTATTGTTTAACCTTAAGCACTATTTTGGAACAATTTTAAACATTTTTAAGAATTCTTATTTGCCCATAACCTCGTGGGAAAAAATTAAGCGTGCGGGCCAGTAGTGTAGTTAGTTCCAGGAAGACGCCATTGAAGCTCCCTGTTAATTCATAGCATACAGCTCACATACACAATGTGAGGATACGATCTAAAGTAAGTTTAATTTGCTGCAGGTTACTATGGCTTGTATGGGAGGTGCATTAGGCTTTCCCCTCCTCCAAAACAGGAAGTTGTTAGCAACTCTCTGCCTAAACATATTTAGGAATAACCCTAGAGTTATAATACAGTTGATTACACTTTGTTTAACGTTCAATCAAACAATACAGTTTCACTCTGGTTGGTCAACAATAACTTGTACAGTCGTGTTCCTAATTAAGCTCACACAATGTATTTGACAATATTACCCCGAGCAACTTAAAACTCAGGTTAGGCTACTGTGGCTACAGACTGTCTTAGAGGTGTTCTAGACAGGAAGTTTGGTTTAAATTGGAGGAGGGGCTCGAAGTGAACCTAGGGAGAATTGTTACTGGCTAGGGTGAGACCAGAGAGCCTTTAAATAAAGAGGGGCCTAGTAGTGAAATTAGTCGGATGAATTCAACTGCTAGATAATTTGTCCTTTAAAAGAGTGATTTAGCAATTCCTTGTGAAGTTAATCTTGGAGGTTTTACACTCGGATTTCCTACCTCAGCTTTGATATCTTTCTCCAAAGCCTCTAATTTTCTTGAAGAATGTGACCAAAGTCATACCGTTAAAATAGCACAGGCAAAATAGTCTCCTTATTGCCAAGCATTATTCCATTTGCATTCATTTCCTCTGTGAAGTTCTCGAGTTAGCGGATAGAATTATCACATTTTTAATCTAAAGTGATGTTAATTAAGCAATCACACCTGACCCAACACCATCATTGCACTTTACAAGCAGACTCGAAGCGGTCTTTGTTTGTTCAGCTATTCTTTAACGTATCCCAAACAAGGGATATGACTGAACAAGAAACATGCCGTACAGCCTGCTACGTAGGCAAAGGGCTTTTGCAGTTTCAGTTTCAGTTTATTTCTCCATATCACCTCATGGAGGCATAAGAGACTTACAGACTCATTCACTGTTTACAAACAAAGACGTCACTGCTTGTCGGTAAAAGAGTTTGTAAGGCGCGCTTACACTGTCG
>WURT03060624.1:1217-13862 GCA_009936505.3 Holothuria glaberrima | reverse complement strand
GGCCCAGTTTCTAACCAATTGGTTCAAGTCGAGCCGGCCACTGCCTTTTTTCCAGTTGTGGCTCACTGGCTTGTTTTTCCTTACTCCATTGCTTATGCGGAGCATCACGCACAGTGGCAGAAGGTTCCATTTTTAAAGTCTTTTTTTTTGGAGAATGAATTAAGACAATGTTGCATGGATTTTGTGAGAGTGATTTACTGCTCTAATGGGGTTGGTTATGCAAAATTTAAGGAGAGCAATGGCTCCATCTCTCCTTATCAATGAAGGTCTGGTATTTGTTAGTTGGTTGTCACAATGTGATGTCACTTCCTGCTGAGGTCAACCTCATTTTCTTACCAACTATTCAAATGTGAACCTTAATAGCATGTATCTTCAGTTATATATAAAGTCTAGTACAAAAAGAATGAAAAAGAACAATGTTTCCGTACGTCAGGAAATGTGATAAAATGTAGTTACATGATTTGTTGGAGGTTGCCATCATAACAGTGATGGGCATGATTTCTTTAATTTTCAGTTTTAAAAGGAAATTGTTATGTTTGGGTTTTGGGAACATGTAATAACTAAGTTTCAAAGCTCTTTACAAATTTTAGCCCTGGAAATGATGTTCCTGATTTAGAGGCAGTCCTTTCAAGTGGCTGCAGGCATACCCTTTGTCCAGTGACAATTTACTGTGCAGGTCACCATTTTAACCCCTGGGTGGAGAAAAAGGGACAATGGAGATAAAGTAGCATTTTGCCCAAGAACACAATTTAATGAAAGAAGCAAGAATCATACAAGTACTTTTGTCGAGATTGCACAGATTTTATATTTCTCTTTATAAGTTCCGTCCTTTCTTTTTCTTTTCTTAGAATCTAAGGAGAGCAGCAACCTGTTTTTCTGCTTCAGATGGCTGCTGATTCACTTCAAGAGAGAGTTCACCTTTGAAGATATCATGAGACTCTGGGAGGTAATGACTCTATGTTCGTAGTTGCGTGTGAGGTGGTGTCAATGGGGTTGGAAGCATAGGTGCATTGGAAGATATTCCACAAAGGGTGGGAGGGTGATTTCCTTGAAATTTTCCCGAAATGACAAACAATCATGAACTGAAATCTGCTGTGAAAAAGAATGATTATTTGTCGTGAAATGTACAATTTTTCTCCCGGGTGGGGTACCCACTTAATATATCTATGGTGAGGAGTTGAGGTTATAGATGCAGGGATTTGGATAAATGTACATGGAATTGAAACAACTTCACATGTATACTTAAGGTTATGGTATGATGTTCAACTATGGAATTTTAAAGCTCTGTTAAAACTTTTCTTTAAAACACTTTAATGTTTTTAACTAGCTGTGGAAAGAATAGGATAAGATTAGCAAAATCTAAATGCAGGATTTTCTTTAAATTCAAAAGAGTAGTTTTCTTCAGATGTTAATGGAGGTGTACATAGAAATAAAATAGCTTCCAGGTTATCAGGGTATGCCTTCATTAATACTCATTAACTGATTGCAAAGGTGGTAAATGCAAGTTCCCTTCTGATGATGTTGCAGGAAACTTTTTCAAAAGTAAACCAAATTGGTATCATGTTGGAATGTGTACATTCATCACACAGGACATAAAATAAACACAGTCTTAAAGGAAGGGTTTAAGTAAAAAGTTAATTTTCATATGTGAAAGAGGAACTAAATCTATACAATTTGGTCAAACTTCCTTTTTTAGATCGGACATGTAGTACACAAGATATCAGCAAATGAAGGTTCTACATTTGTGACTGAAAGTGTGCTTGAGGCAAGCAGGTGTTATATCATTTCTCATATTGATGAGAAAATTCTTTGTTTACTTTGTTGTGTTGACTTTGAAGTTAGTGGGGATAGGAGCTCCCCATGGGAAATTAGAAGTTTGTAAACTTCCCATGGCTTTCATGAATTCACATTACTATAACATAAGATTATGGAGAAAATTTGGTTGTAAAGTTAAAAGAAAAAAAAAGAAAGCTCATTAATGTGAGGTTATGACATCATATGTGCTTCCTTCAAGTTCACTTTGTGTTGAAAATGTGACAACTTTAACTGCTACCATCTTGAGGACCACACATTACATTTCAATGCAAATTTCACCAGAATGCTTAGAAAAAGTACCCATCTAACATATCAAAACTTAATTCAAGCGTAGACCCTTCTTTTAAGTAAACAGTCTTAAAAAATATGCATTTTCCTACCATACAATGTAGGTCATGTGGACAGGTCTCCCCTGCCCAAATTTTCATCTCTTGCTCTGTGTGGCCATCCTTGATGGAGAAAAAGATACCATGAAGAGGAAAGACTTGGATTTTAATGACATATTAAAGGTAGAGTATTGCCCCCCTGTAAACATTTGCCTCCTTGGCTTATCATGCAACAGATGTCTTTATAGAAATCAAGAAACAGAATGATATCAGGGATTCTGCCAGAAACTCAAAAAAAGGGGAGGGGGTGGATTTATTACTGCTAAACCCCAAGTCCAAATTGATGCTGTCCTTGGCCAAGTTACAAGTGAGTTCAGGGGGACAAAAGCTTGCTTCAAGGCCCTATAAGGTGCATTTGAAGGATTTTAAAGGCCATTTATTTATGTTGGTTCAAACATTGCTGCAAAAGTATCCTCTTTTTAAGTAAGAAACCAATATAAATTGACAATTTTTTTATTTTTATGGAAATAAAAAGGGGGATTATACCCTCCTATTTCTGGAAAGGGGGGGGGTACAAATCCCCCCCTCGCCCTGGCGGAAACCCTGGATATAGTATGGTAGAAGGAGAGAGCAAGAAAGGTGTTTTGTTTATAATTTGATCTCATTGTTTTCATACAAAGTTTCTATGACAAACCTTTCCTTTGCCAAGCAATAACATGAAGTTTTGTATTCCTCATTTGGGCACATCGTTAGGGCTCCCATTTTGGTCTTAAATTAAGATATTCCTAGAATTTATATCAAGGTTTAGAAAGAAGTTAATACAGCATGTGAAATGTAAAAAAAAAAATTAGGAAAAATGGTAAAATTTGAGGCTAATTTGACATGATGTTACTAAGCTCCTACAAACCTAGGCACACCCTGAAGAATCCACTGATCATGAAGGTAACTTCATCAGCTTATACAAATAAAGAAAAGATGTAGGGAACTTGAGAATACGTAAAAGAGTATAAATTTTAAATCCAGCATCATTAATAGGAAAAATGACCATAGAATGTAACTAAATATCTTAAAAGTGGGTGTCAATCTGCATCAGGATACATACAGGGTAAAACTCTGATTGTTACAAAATTATTAAGTTAGTCACTTACTTTACTGCTAAAGCAAAATTTGTTATTACTGTTGTTCTTGTCCCTTCTATTTTCA
This sequence comes from Holothuria glaberrima, assembly GCA_009936505.3. NCBI lineage: Eukaryota > Metazoa > Echinodermata > Holothuroidea > Aspidochirotida > Holothuriidae > Holothuria > Holothuria glaberrima. Next base: position 10,518 of record WURT03060624.1, on the reverse strand, counting down.
GCATGTTAATGAATTATCTCTGAAACTGAATGTAGATGAAATTTTGAGAAAAGGAGAAAGTATCTATCTACAGCTGAAAAATTCTCATGACCTTCCTGAAGCTCTCTGGGAGATAGTGGCTCAGAAAGAAACGGGGGAAGAAGAGTCGTCGCAGGCATCGGAGAGTAGTATTGAAGTCATTGCTGATGTTGAGTGACTTGATTTAATGTACAGTAAAGGGGAAGTAAATTAGGGTCGAGAAAAGGGGAGCGGGGGAGGGGGAAAGTGAATTTTGTCTTGATGTCAGGAAAAAGAAGTTAAAACCTCTTTCGTTTGAAAAGGTGGTGGGGAGAATGAGGGAGATAAGGGCATATTGAACTGGATTTAAATATAGGAAAAGAATTTTTATCATATCTTTGTGGCTTCAAAGCAGAGAGGGTAGGGAGGAGAGGAGGTGAGGGTGGGGAGGGTTTTAGGTGGAGGTGGGAAGGTTGAGGTGAGGTTGGGAAGGGGGATGAAGCAGAGGACAGTGATCCAGTGTTGATGTTGATTAAAGAAGCAATTGCATTACTTCAGGGTTTATGTGACCACCTTTATTTTGTATGATGGGGTAACTCAGCTTTTCTTGAATTCATTCAACCAACTGCTTTTGTTATTTTTTTTTATATCATTTGGACTCATTGATAGAAATCTTACTTACCCCTGATATGTTAAGTAATTGTAACAAAAAATAAAGTGTGTGGATATGTATGAAACCTGAAATGATATTTTACAGATGATTTACTGGCAGTTAGTTTTATTCAAAGGTTTAGTATTCATACTTGTAGAGTGAGTACCATGTCATGAGTATCAGTTCAGCTATAATGTTTCTGGTTGTTAGTACTTACCTTTCAAAATCTGTGACTACATGAATGAATTAAAATCCATTCTCACCAGTGTTAGTACAGGTTTATTTAGGGCTGTCACGGTACAGCAAAGTGGCATCGCGATTATTGCTGCAGAAAGAATCGTGGTACATCATAGTATCGCGATATTACCCAACAAAAATTGAACCTGTAAATGCATTCTTTTTAGACACTCTATACATTTCAAACTCTTAATTACTTGATTGTTTTTGTGACTATTTTGTTCATTTTAGCAAAATGACATGTATTTCAAAACGTGAAAATCTGCAAATAAATGTTTATGAACATTGTTAAAAAACACAACACATTTGTTTGCTGCTACGTTCCTCTTTGTATGTATGTCGCGATACTTAAAAGGATATTCAGTGTCATATTGTGGGAAAACTAGTATCACGATTATTGATGAATCATGACCTCCCAACGTTTATTGACTAAAAGTGTAAATAGAAGTACTTGTCTTCTACTAGAGCACATTTTCCATCAGGCCAAGTCTGACTTTCAAAATCTGCAGGTACAAGTCCATTCTCATGAGACCAAGTGCTGACCAGTGTGCTAAAGTGTGAGTATGAGAACATACTCTCAACAAGTCTGCAACTAATACATTTTTGTGGATGAAACTTGATAATTTCAGCTGTGGATAATTGTGACAAATGTTAAAAATGTGTAGCTTTTTAGAAAGTTTCTAAACATAGTTGTTAAACTGATGTTGCTGTCATGTTGTTACTTAGGTCTATTTCAAAAGATGATGCTTTAATGCCTTGTTGCTGTGAGGTAGGGGACTGCACATTGATGTATTAAAGTAATTTGAAGATTTCAAAAGAGTTGTAATATTACAGTTATACCAGTTAAGTCTTTAGCCTTTCTGATTTTGTTTGTTAAGAGTAAATAGTAACACCCAAGTCTAATTTCTGTTCTTCAACCCAATATTATTAATTGTGAAATTTCTGGAAAGTTAACTGTTAAGTCACTTCCTTTAATTTACCATACTGAAATGACATCTTAGTAATGTGGATTTTTAATAATGTGTTACTTTTATTTGTTGGCAAGTGCAGGACTGATAACAATGTACAGAAGGAAAATTCTACAATTAAATAATTTATTTTCAAAACATGAAGAAAAAGGTTTTATATAATTTGCTTTGGAAGGATGGAACTGTTTTTACGTAATATATACTGTACTTGCTTTTGATACTTCTGATGGGAAAGTCCTTAAAAAGAAGAGGTTTGTAAAATGGTTTAGATTGCATACTTGTTAAGCAATTGACATGTTACAAATGTGTGCATGTGTGTGTTGCAGGGCTGGTATGTTCATGTAGACAAGTATTGTGTTCATGTATATGTAGGCTCTGGAAATGTAGATTTAAGGATAGAAAAGATATATAGACTTTCCATCCTTTATTTATTTTATAGTGTATGTATGCATTTGTGATGCTGATACTTAAATCGACTTAAAAAATAATTTGAAAAGTTTTCCGATAGTAGATAAAAGTAGTCTTTATTAGGAATTTTGCCAGCTTCACAAAGGAAGTGTTGTCTTTGAATTATGTTCGAACAGATGTTTAGGAAGGCTACTGGTAGAGACATTCCAGCTTGTATAAGTGGGAATAAGAAAAATGTATTATATGTTCCATGAAGCCTAGATACAAAAGGGATTGTCATTGCATGTTTGCCTTTCCTTGGAGGCATGGGCATCCAGTAGAGGGGCAAGGGGGGCACTTGCCCCCTGGAAAATAAAAAACTTGAAGGTAAAATCAAATCAATATTTTTTATGACATCCGTAGAAAAATATCCAGAAAATGAGATTTCAAAATAGAAAATGATTAGATGCAACTCACAAGGCCTGGGAAGTGCCATTTCCAGCAATCTGGGAGGCATTTTGGCCAAAATTTTCTTGGCGCTTCATGCCAAATATGGTGGCGCTGTGCTCAGATGGTTAGTCTACAGGTTTTGCCCCACCCGTGGCAAGTTCATGGCTACACCCCTGTAAGAGGTGCCAATATTTAGCAATTAAGCTCTTTTTGGGGAGTAAAAAATTTACCCTGATTTGATCAGTAAGAAGTTTTGCCCCTCCCTGATTTTTTTTTTCAGCAGATGCCCATGTTTGGGGAAGGGGGAGGGGGTGGTGTTATTGCAATTACCAACTAGAATGAACATTATTATGTAAAGTGTTCTCTTCGCAGAATGTTGCCACAGATATAAGTGCATGTAAGATTTGATATAATATACACTGTAATCTAACAGCTTTATACATTAAAACGATTTGTTCCAATTATTCAGAGCAATTCACATTATTCCTAGAATTTTCTCGATAAGATGTATAATGAAGAGACTGCCGGCAGAGTGAAAAAGTCGTATTTTGTCTTGTGTGTTAGAAACGTGTGCAGCTTTTCTATGTTTTTTAAGGGGTAATGCGGAAAAATGTTAAAAATATTGTAATTTAATGTAATATAATTTTGCCAGAAACTCATTTTCTTAAATTGTACAGGTGAAATACAAGAGATGTATCAAAGCAAACCTGTCTCCTTAGAATCATTGTTTAGTATGGTAAGAACAGGTTACACCTTTTTGTGCTTCAGTGGAAGTTATTTTATGACATCTAAGGGAAAGCAAAGGTGGAGGGAAGTGTGCAGCTTTTAAACATACTTTATCTGTGATGGCTACTAAAGGTATTGTCTGGTGGCATTTTGCAGGGGTTCTTTACAAAAGAAAAACATTTTTTGTCATCTAAACCCACTCATCAAACTCTAAGCTAACTCAAGATATCCCCTTTTTTTGAAGATTGGTCACTTTTGTCAAAATATCTCTCCTGGCTTCCTCAATGTTTTAGAATGTGACACTAAGGAGTGGGCAAATTGCCTCAGATTCAGTTGGGAAGCCCTGGTTGGGAGGATGACAGCAAGGGGTGGGAGAGCAGGGCTGAACACTTCAGCCTCAAATTTTTAAGCATATCTGCCTCATAAAAGAAGCAAACTTTCTAACAAAATGGGGGAGGGGGGGGGGGTTACAGGGGAGCTGACAGTATCCCAGGTCTCTAGATCTCATTCACCTATGATTAAAGTTCTGGCTTAAAAAGGATTATAAAGTATGAATTAATTAGAAGGGCTATTCAACCCACAACACTTCAGAACTTTTGGAATATATTATGGATCAGTGCTATTAGAAGGTGCATACCTAACAAGTTGGGGAGGTGGCTAAAGATCAGGGGAACTGAGCCATTTACAAGTTTTGACGATTTTTAAGGTAATATTGACCTTTTTTAGAGGGAAAAATTTTCCATACTAAGTTTACTTTTAGTCCCTTCTTCAGTCCGAACAGATACTTTCTTGCACATTTCCCTGTCAGTGAAAGCTTCAGTTGCCTGCACTGTTTAAACAGGCCATGTCTACACAGTACTGTGCATGAGCTTGATTGGGACCACAACTGACTGTACCTGTCATCATTGACCAACCAGAGTGGTGCTACTTTATGAATTAATGTCAAAGTGCAGTCACCAGTTGTATTTATAGATATGATCATATTCCTAAATGTGTTTGGTGGTGATGCAAATGTGCATGAAGTGAATGAGCAAATTGTTGCTCTATGGTTGCAAACTAATGTATGATAATGTGATTTGCTGAAACCAATAGTGTTGTCACTCAAATGTCCATGAATATTCATTTAAAGGGAAATGCAGTCACCCCAATTTGGATAAGTTTACCTGGGTATCCTATTTCATGAACCAATTGGTTAGAAACTGGGCTGTAAAACCCCATCTATCCTATTTCATGAATGGCTCATGAGAATCATGTGACAATATATTTCTCACTGAACAGTGACATTTCACACAGACTAAGCAACTGGTTTACCTCAAAAATGCAATATTTACGTCCTGAAATGACATAAAAGATACTTTGGTGGAAATAAGAGGATATTTTTGAGATTAAGCTGTTGTTTCAAAGGAAGTTTGAGGTGTCAGACTGCTTTTGCACTTTAAATAATTTGGATAATTTGAGTTTACAGAACCTATCAACCACAAATGTGAGAGAAAACCTAGCACCGTGGACTACTTAGACCCGGAAGCAATCCTATAGGCGTGGTAGGAAAATTTTTTCACCTCCCTCTAGAAAATTCAGACTTTTATCATTGCCTTAAAGAGGGATTTGCATCACCCCAAGTATGACTTTTGCTTGGTGGTAAGACCCACCCATAATTGTCTTTAGCTTCTACATGTGCAGACACAAACATATTTTATTGCTCAAGGCCATATCCTGGTGAGTATAAAAGGCCCTAATGTGTAATCAAACCACTCTCTGTGCATGCTGTGTAATATGAGCTGTTCTGCATCTTTTGAATTTTGTAACTCTGATGTCAATCAAAGAGTGAGTCACCAACTGAAACATGTGCTTACCCCACAAGTAAAAGTCATACTTATGGTGATGCAGACCTGTCTTTAATGCATTGTAGCATGTCTCACCCCCCCCCTTCCTGGCCACCAACACATTTCACCACCCCACAAAGCTCAATCAGCCCCTCAGTACCTTGTCTAGCTAGAAGCCTACCCTGTATTAAACCCTAACATTCCCAAATGCATAGCCTCAGTCACTTCTTCAATGACACCAATCTCTATCAAATCACCTACCAGTCAATAAATATATCTTTTCTGACAATGAGAAATGAGGACACATTGAATGCTTTCAGCTACTGCTCAAAGTGACACTTTTATTTGAGGAAGTGTTAATTTTATCTTGTATTCAAGAACTTATCACACCCTTACAATTGTACATATGAGAAAAAGATGTGTTAAATAGAAGAAAACAAAAAAAAAAAAAACATATGAAAGATTTACTGAAAGTGGTGCGGCGTACATTTTTATAATCAATACTGCACAGTAACACCTCTATGTTCCGACATCTCCATGGTCTAAAACCTGTATGCATGCTCTCAGCCTTACCCTAACCTAACCCTTATCGTAACATTAACCTTCCTGTACTGTTTCTGGATATTGAGATACTGGAACAAAGAGATATCTGAACATAGAGCAGTCCCCATACCATACAGCCAGCAGCGTAGCAGGATCCTCACTGGCCCATGGACAGACACTGAGTGGACCCAAAACAATGGTATTATAAGCCCATTTTCCTAAGACCCCTCCAATCTCCATGGGGAGGTACCGGGCAAGCATGAGACCTTGCACGCACCAGATCCGGGTTCAATGACAATCCCATATCCCATTGTCTAGTATTACAAAACCAGTTCTGCAATTGTTGATAGCTATGTGGTTCCTTTTGGGAATGTACTGGGTGGTTAGATGGTAGGCACAGTAAAGATTTTTTGAGAATTTTTTTTGTGCATTTGGTTGGGGCCCCCTAGTCATTGTCCAACCAGTCCACCCACTTGCTATGCCAATGTATAAAGCTTAAACAACAAATTCAGTCACTCCAGCTTTCCTTTTTGTGACACAGGAACACTACTTTAATTCCTTGTGGCAGGCAAGTACAAATTGAAGCCCCAAAAAGATGTATGCTTTGTGAATTAAAATAGATCTTTTTCCAAATAGCAATAGACTCAATACCCCATTTTAACCAGGGAGTTGCTACATCAAATAGCAAGTCTCTGTTTAACTCTGTTCATAGGATGTCACAATCTAATGCAGATTATGTTTGTCTATAGAGTAAACTGATCCTTTCCTGCTCAATTCACAGGTGACATTCTTTTGAGTTGCCAACTACAGCTGACAGGGATCTGGGATATTCACCAAAGGAAAACTGAGGGAGAGGAGGAAGGTGAGAGAAGAGTGGGGAGGGAGAGGGGTGTTGCTTTTATTAGTACTAAACATAGTTGTTAAATGATAAAGAAATGTCCAATTGTGATTTCTGCAAAGTCCTGCCAATTTAATACAGGATCTCTCTCCTTCTTCCCTCCTCCCCTAATCCTAGAGTGCTGGGAATGCTCACTGGCAAACTTACACTATCTACCTTTTTAGAGTCTCAGTTTTTTAACTCCACTTCATCTACAACTGGACATGCAGACAAAATTTTGCAGCAGCTAGGCAAAAAGGAAAAAAAGTTCCCATGTCAATACTTTTGATTTTGCCACTTACAAGATGCTTTCCATTTTCTGGAATCTGTGCAAAAGCTTAACACTTTCAAATAACAACCTCAGAGGCACTTGTCCATGCATTTAAGTATTGACTCCAACCAAAATGCAGGTAACTTGAGAACATAACAAACATGAGAAAGAACAAGGAAACACTTGCTTTGACTTTATTCAACTAGTAAGGACAGTCAACATGCCTATGGATGTTTCAACTCTACAAGAATGGTTCAATGAAGGGAACAAGCAGTCACCTCAAAACTGCTTTGTAAAATCAGCAAACTCTTGCAAATCTCTTCTTATTTGCCTAAAAAGTATCTCTGAAGATGATTTTGAAACTAAATATTACAAAAGGTAAAGCAACGAATTTTTCTCAGTAAGTTCAACAGATTAGTACAAAAAAATTGCCACATGATTAAAGAGCCATTCTTGAATCAGGATACAAGGATATACAAATTCTAATTGGGGTGACTGCATTTTCCCTTTAATGTTGTACACTCATAAGAAGAATGGGACTTCATTTAGACTGCCTACCCCATGTTACCATATCTCGGGTGGTCACTCTTGTTGCTTCCAAATTCCTAGTCCTCCTCTCTCCCTTCTTTTCCACATCTAGGTTCATAATTAAAGGGAGGGGGAAGGGGGATGAGCCCCTTAACCCAATTGTAGAGAATTCCATTCCCACTAGCTCTGGGATACACATTAACTTCAAACTTAGCAACAAACTACACTAGTAAACATCTGGGCATCACTGAAAATTCAAAAGTGCTTAAGTGGATAAGACAAGACCCCATCTCCTGAATAAGATGAACTCGCATTCATAAATTCATTTAAATGTTACAAATTGTACCTTGTGTTCTGTTCAAATGGAAAAGTAACCCTTCTGATGAGACACCTTAGTCACTGGACTTCAATAAAACATGTTTCAGTAGAGAACACTTTCTTTCCCAGTTACATTACGAAAGTTTATTACTCACCTAAATTGAAACTGGAGGGGAAGGGGAAGGGAAAGGGAATGGTGAACACTGAAGGGGACAGGGAAGTGGGGGGGGGGAGAAAAAGTGACATAACACCCATTTCTAGTTGTGTATTCTGATTAGTTAATGTTTGGGTAAATTCAATATCCTAACATTCCAACACTGATTTATGTTGTATATCACCTCATCATGTCATCACCACAAACATAATATTGAACTACTAGCATCCAATTTTGGGCGAGAGTGAAATACGACTGATACCAAACACATGTCCCTAAGGTGATAAATTCCAGTAAGAAACAAAAGCTGAACTTGAACAAAAAACTCAGCACAATTCATACCGTTAATAAAAATACAAAATGTATACGAAACAGATAGAAATTATACCTTATCAGGTTTGATATAAATATTATTATGATATTAATTTATCTATCTTTTTAATAAGACCCCTAAGTCCGACACTTCAAAAACATATGCTACAGAGATTGAAAAATGAAACTCATTGGCTTTCCTTTCACCTTCCTAGCTTATTCAGTCACTGAGATGAAACAAATGTTGAACTTTATTCAACTAATTCAAAACAGCAAATTACCAAATAGTTTTTTTAATGTGATTTCTGTATGAATTCGCATTTCATGCTTTTGTTTTGTTTTAAAGTTAAATGCTTTCACCACCATGGAAAATGATGCATTCCTAGTAAAGTATTTAGTGAGAAGAGCTCTTGCATCTTTAAGTCACCCTACAACAATGAGATGCTTGTCAGTCTTTCACATGTTGTGCTGTCTTCACAGGAAACGCAAAAACATTAAACCATTTAACATGACAACCTGAGTGCAACATGACATGGAAAATTATAAAAAAAACTACTCTTTAAAAAATTAAATGTCAGCATTTCTATATTACCTTAGAAATGTACTGTAAAGATGGAAAATGGGACAATGAATTCCTTCTTTTAATCTCTGTAACACTTTTTTTTTTTACTTTTTTAGACTTAGGGCATCCTTTAAACAAGGATTCTTCTTCACCTTACTGAGTTGCGTCGTCAATCTTTGGTTTTTGTTTATTTTCGTGCTGTATCATAGTTTTCAACAAACCAGTCCACAGTCTCTTTAATGGCTGAAAGGAGGATGCAGAATGTTAAACTTTAAAAAGGTGAAACATAAGTTTAGCATGATAAAGCCCCTTCCACACTATGCGACACGACTCACTGCGACGAGATTGCCTTGTCGCGGTGAGAGACTGACGATTTATTAGCTTAAAGTGCAAGGTGTCCACACTATGCAACTAGTCACAAGCTGTTCCCGTCAAATTGTGATGCTCAACTCTCAATATACTATACATTATATACTACACATTGTACACATACTGG
>WURT03060602.1:0-13862 GCA_009936505.3 Holothuria glaberrima | reverse complement strand
ATACCATTAGCAAGTTTACTCATATCTTATGAAATTTGGATATGGAAGTGATTAGAACTGTGCATGTCAGAGCCTTTCCGAAAGTCTGAAACAGGTGATACTGGCAAATAACTACATGCGCGCGAAAATTTTTGCCCTTTTTTCGGGAATTCGATCAAAAATTCGGGAACTCAGTAGAAAATTTGGGCAATCTTTCCACTTTTTCTTCATCTTTGCCGAAATTTCACCTATTCTGTGCCCGAATTTTAGTGATTTTTTTGCCCGTATTTTCGATCTCAGAAAATTTTTGTTTGGGGGGCAGTCTGCTCCCCTGCCCCCATCTGCCCATCTCGTACGCCTTTGTTTGACATCTTATTTAATGAAAAATTTCGGCGCGCTGCGCGCACATGCGTCACGGTTTGCACTTCATTAGTACCATTGTTAAGGTACCTATACATGGAACTATTCTGGTCACAACACTTTCTCAAAAACAGATACATCTTCAAACATCTGTAGGGACCTCGCATCAATTATGGGATCTTTCAATCTAATTTGTAGCATAATGTGGGAGGTTGAAAGTACGTATTTGCCGTTATACATTTTTCAGAAAAAAAAAATAGGCCTTTACCTAGCGCTTTGCGCATAGCCATTATCGGTATTGGTGGTGATTGTTAATACCCTTACGACGAAAAAGCATTCTGAAATGTGCATGTTAGTCCTTCATTCCTTCTGCTATACCTATCAGGGAGGTCTAATATCGCCTCCCTGCACCTATTCTTTACCTCCGCCTATTCCCCATTGCTGGAAGCTATTCATCTGGATTTTTGTTCAGAATTAGTAAAAATGCGATAGATTTAAGGTGCTTGGCGTCTTGCCCGCCCGGCGGACGTGCATTGCTCCTGCACCCAAACTGACTGCACTCGCAATACCGTGAAGAGACGTACATAATCAACACCTGCTGTGAAGGTAACTTGGCGTCATACTCTATATTATCAGTTGGATGACAGGTAATAAGCAATTATATCTTTGCCCCATTTTATATAATTGATCCAGAGCTTCCAGGAATTTGCCATCCTTAGATGCTCTTTTAAAATGCACAATGAAGGGAAGGAAAATTTTCGTAATAGTCCAAGAATGCTTCCGTTGACTCCACGCACGTATTTTTGCAAAAAAAAAAAAAAAAAAAAAAAAATGTCGGAATAGAAGACAGTAAAGAAGCCAAAAAGGAAGGGGGGGGGGTCTTCAGGAGGTTTGTTGACAATGTATTTTCCTCTAAGACAGCCTACTCTCTTCTTTCACCTAACCGGGAACCGACTGCATGGTCAATTGGTTAGAGCATCCGACTTGCAGCCGGAAGGCCGGGGGTTCGAATCCTGGCCGGGTCATACCAGAGACTTTAAAAATGGAACCTACTACCATTGTGCTTGGTACTCAGCAAAAGCAATTGAGTCAGGGAAAACAAGCAAGTGAGCCACAACTGGATAAAAGGCCATAGCCGGCCCGACTTATACCAATTGGTTAGAAACTGTGCCGTAAAACCTCATCTAACCCATCTTTCACCAACCAAAACTTAGAATTCAATAAATTATGGACAGTTCCCAGCCATATATGAGCAGCTCAAAAAATGTCCAAAAGATAGCACCATTTTGCATCTAAGCAACCTCAAATAAAAAATTTCCCATTTTTACTAATAGCTCAATAGCTAGTACAAGAATTCTTTCTGATACCCACAGCGTCGGGCAGGGCCGTCGCGACCGGGGGTTGTGGGGTGTCCTCCCCCCTAAAGTTCTTCAGAGCGACGGTAGTCGGAAAATCTGAAATACCAGTTGGAATTTCTGATTCCTCAGTCTAGCATACTTTTCCGACTGAGTTTCTCCAACTAGATCAAGTGATTTTTATGCATTATTATCGTTATATTGGCGGCCATTTGCTGTTTCCGCCATCTTGGTTAGTATGGGATCCTGAATAAAATATCAGAATTTGGAAATCATGCTTTGAATTGTAGGTACAATCTGCTATAAAGATATATGGGGTTTTCAATCGGAATATATTTTTAATGATTATTATGATCTATTTTTTTGTTATTTATCATAAGCGGCCATTTTGCTTTTCCGCCATCTTGATTGACATCAATTCCAACAAAAATGTTCTTACACATAATTTTAATTTTGGCATGAACCATGGCCATATTTTAAGAGTCAGTGAGTTCAACATATTTTTCATAAATATTTTCTCAGTATTTCACTATATTAGTAATTACAAGTGCGGCGGACGAGTTTTTTTTTTCGGAGGATAGCGAGGGGAATATTATGAATTATTCGTGTATTTGGAGTCTTCGCTCATGACTATTCATAGCGCCTTCCTTCCTCGCTTCATATCAAGTTTACCTGTTAATGTTCCGTATGAATAGTGGCCACAACGTGTTGCTAAACTGAGCTTATCGCAACTCAAGTGCCTTCAGTCTATATGACACTGAGACTGAAGAACATCTGCTTTGATTGAATATGGCAACTTAATGGTACTTCAAAAAACAAAGATTTTTCAACGTTTCTGAGGTTTAGGGTAGTGAAGAAACTAAGGGAAGTTCCTATTGAAAAGAGGGGTTCTTTCAGCCTGAACTTAGTTAAATCTAAGAATCATTTTCTCAATCCACTAAAGCAACGTTATATATGATTACTTCATAACTTGTCCTACCCATCCTACGAAAAAAAATTGCGTACGGCGGCAATTTTGAAGTTCCCCAGCCGACACCGGCGGCATCTTTTTTTGGTACATCTAGACACCTATACCTGTATACCTACCTGCCTACTCAAATCCCTTGGAAACAGATTCTTTACAATTTTTTCGCACGTTGGGTAAAAAATCATCTAATTATGGGTTACTCAAGGATTAAATTATTCTCAAGTGCGTATTGTCTGTTGGATTATAGGTACTTAACTCCATCCATAACAGCTCCCTGATAAAAATAGGCGGTCCTCTGGCGAAATATTCCCCTGAGGCAGTGAAAAAACTAAGGCTAATTAGCAAAAGATAAATTTCTTTAGTTCCCCCTGTCATTAAGGGGACACAGTAACCATAGTGCAACGCCCACACAGAGAGAAAAAAGGCTTAGTTTGCATGTTTTAATCATTGGCTTTTGAGATTTTAGGGCATAGGCGAAGGAAGCTGTTCGAGACTGGGGGACTGAACCTTGTTTCGGATCGCCGTGCTGGGGGAAGGTCTAAGGGGAGGAGGTGTCCCCTGGACAAATGATAAGGTATATTACTGCAAAGTTTTGACATTACTTACAGAAGAGACAAATAAGGGTTCCCTTTGGAAAATTTTTGGATATTTGAGGGTCCTTAGATGCAATTTGGTGCATCATTTAGGACAAATTTTACGGTACATTACTGCACATCTTTGACATTTCCGACAGAAGAGACAAATAAGGGTTCCCTTTTGAAAATTTTTGGAAATTTGAGGGTCCTTAGATGCAATTTGGTGCATCCTTTTGGACAAATTTTAAGGTAAATTACTGAACATTTTTAACGTTTCTAACTGAACAGACAAATAAGGGTTCCCTTTGGAAATTTTTGGATATCCGAGGGTCTTTAGATGCAATTTGGTGCATCATTTAGCACAAATTTTACGGTAAATTACTGCACATCATTGACATTTCCGACAAATAATGGTTCCCTTTTGAAAATTTTTGGATATTTGAGGGTCCTTAGATGTAATTTGGTGCATCATTCAGAAGAGACAAATAAGGGGTTTTCGCCCTTGGAAAATGAGGGGCTGAAGCATAATTCCCTCCCCCCTCACAATTTTCGTTGGAGGGGGTGTCACCCCGCCCCCCGCTTCCTACGCCCTTCCTAGACCCGGGTCCACCTTAGCCAAGTCAGAGCCAACTCCGATTTCTCATCCTCGATTCTGGGCCAATTCCGGGTGTGGTACCCCCTCAATTTCCAGCCAGTTCTGATTTCTGTGGCACCAATTCCGAGACCAGTCTATTTGTCAATGTACGTATAGCTAGTCCTTCATAAATACTTTTGTAACACTACTGCATATGTCCACCATTAATAAGATCATCCTTCGGACTCACTTCCATAGTCTGGCCTCCTTAGTAACTTAGTGATGATGATACTTTACATCTGTACATTGGTAACAATAACAATGAAATTTCAAAATCAAAACTGCAAGGGCAATTAAATGCAGTCACCGCGATTTGGATAAGTGTAGTAGACTACCAGATTTCATGAATGGCTCTTACGAATCATGTAAAATTTTTCTCTCGGAACTGTAAAATTTATGAGGAGTAACTCCTTGCTTTAACACGAATATGCAATATTTATGTCCTAAAATATGAGAGATACTTGGGAGGGAAATAAGATGACTGTGAGATTTAGATGTTGTATTAAAAAATTGGGGTGACTGCTTATGCCCTTTGAATGTTATTATCATAAGTGAGAACTCAGCTGAATGGAGTCGGCTGTCATTGTCATTTGTCTATAGTTGAAAGCTTCGTTCTAGTGGCTTTGCCACTGGATCTAACCAGTCCTGTTCCACTGGGACCCAGCATTACAATCTTCCTGGGTCCAGGGGCGTATATACATGAATTCTCACGGGGGAAACTATCAGGCGCGGATCCAGGATTTTGAGAAAGGGGGGGGGCGCACACACCGTCGGTCGGCCGACAAGCGAGCGCCGAAAGGCGAAGCCACGACGGGGGGTGTGTTGTCATCCCCCAAGAAAATTTGAATTCTAGATGCGCTTAGATGCGATTTCCCAGCATCTGGGAAGCATATTTCCATATCTACTTGCTCAGTCAAAAAAAAAAAAAAAAATCGTTGGTCATCGAAAAAAAGGGGCCGTGCGCCGGGTGCGCCCCACCTGGATCCGCGCCTGACTTTTTTGGAACCAACTACATTTCTTGGAGACCGACTCACATTGACATAGTTCATAATGGTTGTACGTTCGTTTTTTTTTTTTTTTCTTTTTTGCACTTCAAATGTTGTTCATGCCTGGTCTAGTGTTACAGAGGCATACTGAATTGGATTTGAGACCGACTTTTGGATGCTCAGAGACCGACTTTTAATTTTCACTGGGGCGGGTCATACCCCCGTATTTACGCCCCTGCCTGGGTCTCACGACAGCAAGGGTATCGCCCAACCCTCCAGCAGCACCTTTTCAAATTGCAATGGCCCGGTCAATGTCTCCCGTGAGTACCTAATTTGCAATCATCCGTCAGCCAAAATATTTCACTAGGCTGGCTCATTAAAAAAAAAAAAAACTAGAGAATGCAGGATCTTCTAGAAATGGTACTAAATAGCCGCACATGCCATTTAACAGTTTAAGCACAATACTAACCATTGTTACAACAAAGCACTAAGATGTCTTTTAAGTTTCAAATGACAGGCAATCCTCGTAACCCTCCCCAAGATAGCACTTATAGTTTTCGACACCTTAAATGATTCAAAAGCAAAATGGACGCTTACTGTCGCAACAGAATTACGATTTTTTTAACAGTTAAGTCTGTAGGAAAATTTTGGTCACTGCCCCTACACAAAAATTGTCTATCTATGTCATGGTTGATAAGTTTAGGTGACTTCACTACATTGGTCACAGTGCAGCAAACCTGAGAAAGTGATCAATTTAAAACGGTGGCAGGAGTGGGGATCCATGTAGGTCTTATGCATGCTTTTTGCAGTTTTCCGAAGAAACTTTTGGTCAGTGGTAGTGTGGCAACCATGATACATAATTCAGGCCTCGAGGCCTCAAGGATTTTTTGTTAGGGGAAGGGGCCAGGAGCTTTTCCGGAAATCAAAGTCTTTTTCAGCTCATCTGATACTGGTATTTCACTGGTATGAAGGATGGTCTTCTAGTGCCCCTCTCCACACCACTTATCTATGGGTTTTGGAACACTTAACAGGCACAATTCCAGGTAGAGCACCAATGGAGCAGAAGCTCATACCTCTAATTATCTTCTGTAGCCTGGTCTTTGTTTGCTGGGGGCTAATTGCTAGTTTGGTTATTGTTAGGGAGAAGGGTGTACATGAGGGGGTCTCTGTGTCACGTTGAAGAATTCTTGAAAAATGAAGTGGTCCAGATGAAATCTGGTGCAACATATAGCATTATTGAAGTAAATCATTTGTTGCATTTCAAAAATTATGAACTAATTATCAGAATCTATTGGGGGAGTGGCAGGGGACATGGCTCAATGTCTTGGTTTGGCCAGCCATTGTGTCAACCCCGTTTTTGAGATGTGGTGTTAATAGTGGAATTGTCATAAGATAAAGGGGCCACAGGGCCCACATGGGACCTTGGACCAAAATTTCCAGAAAACTATACACAGGCCACTTACCAAGCATTATTATGACATGCTGTCAACTCTGTTTAACATTAACTGGAGGAGGGGTTAACCATTTTACAGTATTTCACAAATCGGTCCATCTTGAGTCTTAGACTTGAAATTCCTGAACACCCTGAAGGTACCACTAACCGAGTATCATTACAACAAATCATAAACATTGTACAAAATAATGTGTAGGAGTACACACTTTGCAAGATTTCATAAAAAAAGGCCACAGGGCCCACACTGGCCCATATGGGACCTTGGATGAAAACTTCCAGAATACCATAAACAGATCACTAATCAAGCATCATTATAACAGGCTTTCAACTCTGTTTAACACTAACTGGAGCAAAAGTAAATCACTTTGCAAAATTTCCCAGAATGGACCCTACGGTCCATCTTGGGTCTTGGACGCAAAATTCCTGAACACCCTGAATGTACCACTAACCAAGTATCATTACAACAAATCATAAACATTGTACAAAAGCATGTGTTGGAGTACACAATTTGCACGATTTCATAAAAAGTGCCACAGGACCCATATGGGACCTTGAACCAAAATTTCCAGAAAACTATACACAGACCACTTACCAAGCATTATTATGACATATTGTCAACTCCATTTAACACTAACTGGAGGAGAAGTTTACCATTTTACAGTATTTCACAAATGGATCCAACGGCCCATCTCATACCTTGGGCCCAAAATTTCTGTACACCCTGAAGATAACACATCCAAGTATCATTATGAAAAACCATCAACTTGTACAAAAGAATTCGTAGGAAGAAAAGCATTTTGCAGATTTTCATAAATTGGGCCATAGGGCCCACATGCAACCTAGAACCAAAACTTCCAGAATACCCTGAACAGACCACTAACCAAGCATCATTATGACAGGCTGTCAATTCTGTTTAACATGAAATGGAGGAGGGGTTTTCCATTTTGCAATATTTCACAAAATGGACCCTACAGCCCATCTTGGGCCTTGGAGCCAAAATTCCTGAACACCATGAAGGGACCACTAATAGAGTATCATTATGACGAACCATCAACATTGTACAAGAGAATATGTAGGAGGAGAAGCATTTTGCAGAATTTATTAAATGGGCCATAGGGCCCACATAGGACCTTGGACCAAAAATTCCTGAATACCCCAAATGGCGTGCCACCCTAGGAATATTCCATCCAAGTTTCAAAAGAATCCATCACAGCATGTGGGAGGAAGAGCACTTTGAACAATTGTGGACAGATAGAGTGACACTGCATGATTACAATAGCTCACAGACTGACTGCATGGTCAAGTGGTTAGAGCATCGGACTTGCAGCCGGAAGGTCTAGGGTTCAAATCCTGGCCGGGTCATACCAAAGACTTTAAAAATGGAACCTACTGCCATTGTGCTTGGTGCTCAGCATAAGCAATTGAGTAGGGAAAACAAGCCAGTGAGCCACAACTGGAAAAAAGGTTGTGGCCGGCTCGACTTAAACCAATTGGTTAGAACTGGTCCGTTAAACCTCATCTAACTAACTACAATAGCTCACACCAGCATGCTGGTATGAGCTAAAAATTTAAAGAGGGCTTAGCTTCCTGGGTGAAAAATATTTTTTTAAGGGGGAGAAATATGCTAAAACACATGGCATTAAGCTAACAATATTTTCAATTTTCTATGGGACGAGTGGCCTGGCCTCACCAAAGAAATGATTTCATAGGCTGGGCACTAATGATAGCAAATCTGTGAACTTGGCCAATGGCAATTTCAAAATTAAGATTGACATGTAATGTCACAATCTATGACTAGGAAGCTTAGACCTTGACTGTTTAAAAACAAATGTTGACAAATGGTGGGGGTGGAGAGGGGAGGGGGAAGCTGGACCAAGAAGTTTCCCATATGATTTGTATCTGATGAACGTGTTTAAGGTGAAAAATGATGTTATTGTTATTTTCTAGAAATATCTTTTACCATTCTTGTAATTCATCACTAGAACTTAAGCACTTCATGTTGATGACAAAATTGGCCAAATTTTGTGATAGTTTTGCATACATATGCCACTAGAACAGCTATGCTGCAATATCTCAATACTACCATTAAATGTCAACTTATGCAGAAAGAATCATACTTATGGCTTAATTTTATCCCAAGCAAACAATTAAGAGTGAGTTCTTTTAAATACATTCAGTTGCTATCACACATTTTCCATTAATATGGCTCTGTCATTTGTAAAACAAACAAGAAGCTAGATCATGTTATCAGTGGGGGCAAAACATTAAAGGGAGGGGAGTTTCATTGATCCCAAAACTGCATTGCAAAATATATTTTATCCACATACATTGCCAAATACCAAAAATGAAAATTAAGAGTGGGGAAAAGGAGCCATAGTACGTAAACTGAGGATTCCCAAGTCAGAAACAAAAGGGTCATCAGATAACTGTAAGCAGTACATGAAGCAGGGTAGAAAGTTGTCCAAAAGATACCATGAAATAAAATCAGCCACAGGCAGAGTTACTGTTAGTTACAGTCACCAGGGAGGCAGTCACATAAGCAATAATTATACCAACTCATCTCTGGCTAAGGCTTTATTCTGGGGGCAACATTTTGGCAGCAAAAGATAACCCTTTTTGCATGATTAGAACATCTCCTCAATCTTTCTGCACTGCTGCAACTCCCTGCTACAATGTTATGGTCAACATGAGGAAGTGTGGCACTGATAATTGCTATTTCATCCTTCAGTAAGCATGTACAGGTACAGGGTTGGGTGTCTAGATGGTTACACCTCTATGTTCTGACGTCTCGTTATTCCGACGTCTCTATATTCTGAATGTGTGCATGGAGGACAGTGGTAGGATGGGGGCTTGTTCTAACCTAACCTTTTCTGTAACACTAACCTCAATGCCGACTAAAATCAATGATGCATGAGGGTTGTGTGACCTTATCTGTCCAGTGTACAGTCTTCTAGAGGATTTTTTTCCTATGTGAGTGCCATGGGCAAAGAACTCAAAGTGACCTCTTGATTTCTGCCAGCTTCAATAGCAGACTAAATGCTTAAAAGGGATCATAGGAAATGTGAGTACAAACAATGGGCTGCTATTGTTCTGTTTTTATTTTCAGTAGTCTTTGCCCACTGATCAGCCAAAATATCCCAACAAAGTCAACAAGTACAAATCTCACAGATCTCATATTTTTCCTCTTCATTAAAAGTACTTGCTCCCCAAATAGGATCATAAACAGTCACAAAATGACGATGTTAAAAAGAATTTAGGCTTCTGCTAGTGACTGGCTAGTATGACATCTCAATACAT
This sequence comes from Holothuria glaberrima, assembly GCA_009936505.3. Classification (NCBI taxonomy): domain Eukaryota; kingdom Metazoa; phylum Echinodermata; class Holothuroidea; order Aspidochirotida; family Holothuriidae; genus Holothuria; species Holothuria glaberrima. Next base: position 4,256 of record WURT03060602.1, on the reverse strand, counting down.
GTCATGTATTGAGATCAATACATATTATGTATTGAGATAAAAATCACTGATACACACACTATAATTCTAAGGTAGCTGTATGATGTGTTGCTCTAATCTAGCATACAAGAACCCCTCCCATGCACTTTCATTGCTCTTATGGCTACCCCTTTCCTCCACCATGGACCTACCCTTATGGTTCTCATCACTGGCAAATAGAAAGGAAATGAGGAAGGTAAATTTCCCCTTCCTTCTTTCACGTACATTCAAATTGTCCCTACGCTTTACCTTCAAATGTCACTTTGTTCCTTGCAAATGACTAGTCTAATATGAACTTTTTATGAGAAAAGGAGTCAATTTATTTTCACAAAAGTAATAAGAGGCTTAGAAAACATTAGTCTTATCCAGCCATACAGAGTAATGACCCTTAAAGAAGTAGTGAAAAAAAGATGGGCACAATCATGGCATTCTCCTTCTCTTTATTGAATGTCATGAGCCTGCCATAACATCAGATCACATCATTTGCCTGCCAATACAAGTCAAAGATCATGTCCTGTGCTGACATGGGTTCCTGTAATTTGCTTGTTTATCTACGTTCACATTAATATGCCTGCCATTACACATATTCGCATCATAAACCTGCCATTCAAGGTGACCAGATTTTGAAAACTAAAATATAGGACACGTCCTGATTGCGTGGAAGGTGGATTGGGTGCACGGTGGATTGGGTGCACGGTGAGGGCAAAGCGAGAAGCCCCAGTGGGTGGGGTCCGGGGGCCCGCCTAAGGGCCCCTGGTGGCGTCCAGTGGCGAAGCCCTGGTGGGGGTCCAGGGGCGAAGCCCTTGGAAGCTCATGGATTTGAGTGCATTCAAAGCACCAGAAACTCATAATTAGACTGGTCCAAGTTATAAATCACAAGGTCCAAAAATGTGTTGAACATGTCAGTTGTATGTCTCTTTTGATGAGACAGCTTTCAGTAATTGCCTTTAAGTTTCGGCTTTAACCAGTCCCGCTACGCTCTGTTGCACACTGTTACTCATATACCACACCTACAGTGCTTGTGCACGTGCACTGTACTAGGCTACATGATATGTGCAAGCAGGTTTGATCGAATACGCACGCACGCACTCAGTCCATTTTGTAAGGAACCTCCTTTTAGCAAAATGGAAATACAGGACAAATAGGCATCCCAGGGAGGTTCAATACAGGACGCGCGACAAATGAACCAAATACAGGACAATCCCATATTTTATGGGACGTCTGGTCACCCTGCTGCCATTACACAAGTTCATGAAACATTACTTGAGATTATACAAGTTTACATCAAGTACTTGACATTACATAGTGTTAGGACGTAATCTGTCTGCAATTATATTGCGATTTCATAAATTAAGTAATTATGTGTCTGCCATTTCATAAGTTCAGGTAATCTGCACATTAGTTCAAGCAGCATGCCTGCAATTATAGAAAATTTATACTATACCATGAATCTACCATTGCATAATTTATACTATACCATGAATCTACCGTTGCATAATTTCAAGTGATGTATTTCACTGCTGCATAAGTTCATGTAAAATGTCAACCATTAAGTAAAGATCAAATATGACATTTCACTATTATAACGAGTCAATGTACTCCTTCCTAACTGATGTGGAGAGAAGACAGACACTTGAAACCCTAATCTTAAGACTTGATCTGGGATAACTGGTGCCTGGAATCTCACATACAAAAGTGAAACATCTGTTCATCAACCAAACATTCATTATGTGACATGCACAAGATGATGATGCAAACACTCATTAAGAAGAATCCTCCTCTGGCATAGACACTTCATTGCTTTTATATCCTATTCAATTCAATTTATTTCTCATATGTATATGCTCACCAACAAAATTACATTCGTCAGAAATAGTTTTCATACATATGGACACTAGAAAAAACATACTGTTCATCAAAGCTAGTGACCATGAAACAAAGGAAACAAAAGAAGCAAAAAGGAAGAAAAAGAAGAGACAGTCAGAAAAAAAAGAAAAAATTTTCTCTGGATATTAATATAATTCAGATGAATATTTAGAGCTCAAAGCTTAAAAGTGATAATAGCTTATGAGAAATCGTTTAAGATTTTTTTGAAAAGAACAAAGTGAAGTACTAGATATTACAGTAAGGGGAAGGTTGTGCCAAATATTATAACAATGATTTCAAAGAAGTAATTTACCATGCACAGATTTAGAAAAAAGGTTGTTATTTCGAGTGTACATTGTTATTTCACTGGCAGTTGAAAGTGAGGTTCATGACATCTGCTACTACATTTGGTAATAAGTTACAATACTATTTGTACACAATTATTCCCATACAATACATATTAATATCTTTAATTTTTAACAAGTTACAATCCAAGTATAACTGATCAGTTGAATAATGCCTTAGGTTTTTGGTAAGTAGCTTGAGTAATCTATTTTATATAGTGTGGAGAGGTTCAAGTACAGTGGCACCGACTGTGCCATAAACTTCAATAGCAGAACAGAGCCTACAATACACAAAGGAATAACAAAATCTGTATTGCTGTATCAACTGGAAGGATGTTACTAATGTGATAGAAAATACCAATGTACTTAAGGAGAGAGTTATGTAATTCATTCACATGCTGCTTCAAGGTTAAATTCTCGTCAATGGTCAATCCTAAGCACTTTGTGTAAGGTGACTTGGTAATTTGGGTACCATTAAAGCCAAAGCTCTCAAAGCATTCGTGGTCATTTCGTTTACCTGCATGAATACTTGTATAAGTGGTCTTGCCAATATGCAGTGTAAATTTATTTGATTCAAACCAGATATTTATTAGGCTAAGAGTTGAAGTAGCCATTTCAATTAATTTTGTACAATTTTTGTTAGCTAGGAAGACATTGGTATCATCAGCAAAGAGGCGAATTGATACCTTGGGAGAAGCATTTTGAATGTCATTTTTATATAAAAGAAAAAGGAGCGGTCCCAATACAGAACCTTGTGGTACTCCAGTGGTGACATTAGTTTAATGCGAATACGTATTATTTACAAAAGTACATTGTTTTCTATTGGACAGATAACTTGACAGGATGTTGAAGGCCCTTCCTTGGATATCATAGTGTGACAGCTTCTTTAAAAGAATAGCATGATCGACTGGGTCGAATGCTTCCTTCAACCCTAAGTAAAGTCCCAGTACGTTGTTACCATTATCCAACCGGGAACGAATATTATTTACAATTTCTAATAATGCATGAGACGTTGAATGGCCTTCTCTAAAACCAACTGATATTTGTAAATGACATTATATCAACTGGCTTATGCCATCACTCCAAGTGAAGGGTGTAAAATTCAAATCTCAATTCCTTTTACGATCACCCTTAATGTTTCACAAGAAAAAAGAATACTGAACATTACAGGTAAAGTGACAAGTTACCTTAAATACATCAAACAATCACAATTGTCATTTGCGTGAATAAAGGAAATCCACGACTTAGTTTGCATTTGGCCATAAATTGATTTTCAAAATGGATTCTCTAAAATGTAGAGTCATGTTATTTAAGGAGACCAAAAATCAATGTCGTTCACTAGTCTTAACAATGGTTAACATTTACAACATGTAAATTACTTTCATCAGCTATTTCTTCAGCTCACTGATCCAACAATAAATCCAAACTTTTGCACAACTTGTTTACAAGGATCATAACCTTCGCCATCTGCGAAAATGCCCCCATACAAAGTAGACTGCTAGTCTCAATTTCCTAGATGACATTCATTCTTGAAGACACTGAAGATCTGCAAAATGATTTTGATAAAAAATCTTGCATTTCTGGGTCCAATAGAAAGTAATTGTGACACATACATCAGCAACCACTTCAATTTCTAACCTAGCGACATAAAAATTTGCCACTAATGTTACACAAGTCCATTACAGAGGCATATGGTCAACCCATGGTTTTATGTGTCACAAGCTAGTTTAAGCAATGATTTGCCAGCTGGAATAAATTTTAGAAGTAGTAACAATACAAATTAACCAGCCAAATAGTCACTTGAAGTATGGAAGCTTAATAATCTATGTATATTCCTGAAATATATGCAATTTTACAGAAGTAACAAAGACCTTGGTGGGAGGAATGTAAAAGAAACTTCTGTCTCTCAAACAGCATACTGATTATTCCAAATAATTTTACAAAATCAGAATGCAAAAATGCATTGAGGTTTCGATGAACTCATTTTGGTAGACTTACAGTAAGCTATATCCAGAACTACATAAGGCT
>WURT03060581.1:0-13863 GCA_009936505.3 Holothuria glaberrima | reverse complement strand
AGTTGCCAGAGGTTACCAATTACCTAATCTACAGGCACGCCATTATGCTCCATACACAAACACTATAGTGGCAACGAAATCATCATGAGTTGGGACATATTATGTCTCACTTTCATTCACTTAAGTCAGTTACCGGTTGGGCAAATAACGGACTCAGTTATGGAGCCCGCAGCTAAGTGGGGGGGGGGGCATGCAGAGGCGGCGTCTACTAGAAAAAATATGTTCCCTCAGGAAATTGAGAAGGAAAATTATTATTTGCTTTAATACATTTCAGCATACCCACCCCCCTGAGAAATGTATCACCCCTGGAAGCTTCCATTTCCCCTTCATCCCCGTGTCTGCCTTCGGGGTGTCTATAACAACTAGAAAATGAGTGAACGCCGTAATTGACTTCAGACTAAAGTGTCGAGGAACCAAAAATTGACCTGAGTCGTACTACCTGTGACCCATTTTCCTTGCCCCTACCGTTAGCCCCCCCCCCTCGGCCAAAGCAAACAGCAAGATGCCGCAAGAGCACTTTGGGCCCACCGAGGAACGTTTCAGCCTACTGGATGTATTGGGATTTAATCCGAAGATTTATCAAATAATATGGTGGTCACCCTAACTATCAATGGCTCCATCATAGCAAGCTTAAAGGCGAATCGTTGATTCTGATCCTTCGCTGGATAATACGACTTCCCTTAAATATACTCCTGTGTGTACCATGAATCGCCCACGTGAACCAGGGAGCCGTTATCCGTCAAATAACAATTCCCTGGAATAACCAGAGAGGTCCTAACACCTCCCTGGTATAACACAAAAGTCAAAACGGCACTGCAAGTGAGAACTAAACTGACTTTGAAGGTACACATGCATGTTTAGTTTTAAACGTATAACGTGTGTTGCATACATGGAAGTACTATACCTCCGAGGTAGTATTCCATGCACGGAACTGCAACATTCTGTATGCATGCAGATCAATTATCTCTCCAACAGGCAGCTGTATTCAATTAAAAGGATATCACCTCATTTGCATTTATTGTCCTAATTTTCTTCAACATTTACGTAATCACTATAACAAGGCAACGTTGATGGATTGGTTTCTAAGACAAAACTTCGCAGCTGCCCTTGAACTTCACTCGAATGCAAATCTAACCCAGAAATCTTCACTCAGCTAAGTGCCTCCGATTCATCTTTATAATCTGTGGCAGGTAGATGTTCATTTCTATGGAGGTATCTATCAACTCTCAGCAGTGTTGACAGCTGCATCCTGCTGCAATTAAAGCCATCATTTCCTTTTTTCTATATGAAAGAGGAAGTCGATATATTGCCTGACACAATTACTAAACGAAGGCTTAACTCACAATACAGAGACTAGTACTTGAGGTTGAATGTAAACTGAAAAGGGTAGAAACTCATTGAAAAAAGTTGCATTTTTAGTCGGCCATTTTGAATGTTGAGCACGGTTGTAGCTGTAGCCTATGGGCTGAATGAAGCATTGCTTTGAAGGTCTGGCGATATGCAAATAACATAGCTGGATACTTCATGTAAAAAGCATCACAAATCCAGAAAATATCAGCAATTCCCATCAAAATCAATAAAATATTGACCATTTTACAGACTAATTTCTATTTCACACTTGCACCATGAATGAACATGAAGTATACATGTAAATTTGTGATGTCGAAAGAGGGACATACCATGAAGGCTAATGTTAGCCTTTGTTTTTGCAACCTTCATTTCAAGGACACCTGAAGCATTGCTATCCCCTTAGGGATTTATCACGTAAGTTAAAATTGCTTCCTAAAGGAAAATATTGATACCACTCAGAAAACTGTTAACTATCTAATCAGTAATTAAGAGATAATTTATATACCTAGGTTAACAAAAGAAATCTTATCACGGTGCAACATTTCACATCATTATTTTTGAGTAGGCAAAGAGTTACTTCAGAAACCATCAAACTTTGAGGAGGTGTATCTTGAGAAAAGTAAAAGATATTGAAATAATCCCAACGGATCTTTCACTGGGTGATTTTATTCTTTCAGCCAAGTGAAAACAGTTCTTTTTGGTGGCATGTCATCATAACTTTTAATGTCGTCAGGTACTGACCGAGAGTTACAGGAGCCTTTCGTTGCTAAAAATGAAAATATAAGCGCTCATTTTTCGGCAATCAACTTTCAAGGCAGAGGATGGTCTTTATTTTCCTCAGGGTATGGCCCTGGGAGCAAGCGATGCGATGGGGAGCTGTCGTTATTGAGAGAGGAACATTTTTAGATGTGGATGAGATACGCGTATGCACTAGATAGGGGGTCGGCAAACTAGGGGTCGCGAAAATATTTCGGAGGGTTGCGAAAAAAAACTCGGGAGCGAAAAAATAATTGTCAAATTTCTCGTTAAAAATAAGCAATGGAAGTGATTCTAATCTAAGAGCCAGTGATGACTCGCGTCGCAGGTACTTTATACTCGACTAATCGGTCAGATCAGGGAGCTGTATCAGTTCCCTGGTCAGATGTTCCGTTCCCCAGCAACCGGGTATGCCATTATAATAGACTGAATTTGAGCTACTAATACGGTACTATACGCTGCCTGGGCGCACCCTACACTGGCTGCAGAGTATTTGCGTAGGTTATCGCTCACCACTGACGGTATATAAGTGTGCTTGGGTACATTGCAGTGCTATACTCATCATTATCATTTCACAGGTGTTAAATTCACTACAGTGAACGCACACTGCAGTACGTAGGTGTCCTACTACCTTCTCGCGCTATTCTCATATGCCTCATCAGTTTAACTGTCAAGTTGCATCAACATAGGGGAAAACTATAAATCTTACAAACACTGAAAAATATGTTACCAGTGGGGAAGCATGAGCATCCGTTCATTCTCACAGACTACCAATTGTTTGTTGGGGATGGCGATTGATATATCTGGGAAAATATGTAAGGGAAGTAAAAGGGAGCATTTCCAGAAGATGAAGAGGGTATCGTATATTAACGTTTCCCATCTGTTGACGTCATGTCTGCAATTATATATTATTTTTGTGAATAATCACACGTGTGTTTAAAAACTTTCGAAGAGAGTTTTATGTTCATGGAAGAGTAAATTAAAAATGAAAAGAAAAAATCTATGAAAGTAGTATTTGCTTTATTAACACTGCATAAACAAGTCAAATTAAACTCCTCTCACCGACCCGTCAATTTAAGGACCACCAAGATTCCGAAGTAGAAAGTTGGTGCCACCAATTAAAGAAGTTTGGAGACCCCTGCACTAGATAACGAGGGGTGGAGAAGACGTATGATATTTGTGTAGACTTTTTAAATATTATTTTTACCCGTGCTTCCAAATGTACATGCATATCTGCTCGCAAGTTTTGATCATTGGCTACGGATGGATTTCGTGTAGGTTAATGCGTCCGAGGGCAACAATTTGTGTTAAACATGCACATCGGGGCGTGGTTCGGAAACCTCAAATGATCTATACGTATATATTTACATATACATATACAGTATATACATGTTTAAATGTACCTGTATACGCATATGTATACGTGGACGCATTTACCTAGATGTATTCATATACGTAAACATATACGGAAATGCAACCATTAACGAAATGTGCTTCATCAGTTGCACCGGACACTCAAGGAGCACAAATCTGGGTCCCTTTTGTAGTCGCAAATAGCATGGAGTGTGCGTTCAGAAGTCCACCAAACTTTACCATGCAGTTTTGAATCCAACAGCCGATTAATATGAGTGGTCGACAGGGAGGATAAAACACCGGGGAGAACACGATAAAGGGGCCTGACAATGACACGAGAAAGATACACGTGCGAGCGAAGCGCGCAGAAAAACACCTGCTGTAGAAAACTCGCAGGATTGCTATGTGAATATCGAAATAGAATACATTAATTGAAAGGCACTGAATATGCAGTTGAATATATTATGTGCCTGTGTGCTTTTTGTGGGTCTTACTCTCAGTAATAATCATGCAGGCATGTATGTTGCAATAGATGCAAGCGCCGAATAAAATTGCCTTTCATACTCAATAGGGCTACATGCTACGGTCGTTTGACAAAATATTTAGAGGGAATGAGAGAGATTCCGTCCCCCTAAAACAGAATACTAGGGATCACGTCTCGTGATCTGCATGGGTCTACACGCAGATATAAGTAAATATTGCGGGTTTTGCCAATTGAAAAAAAACAACAAAAAAAAAATAAATAAATTTTGTATGTCCTCCAAATTATTGCAGGGGACTATGTCTCACATGTACCAGTTTTAGTAAATGTCATTGCAGTGACCAACTGTAACTGTCTAAGGGAAGATTGAACAAAGGTATTAAGCTCACAACCAAGTTAGAGAGAGATATGTATGTGTGTGTACAAATATCTTCTTTAAGTTCTCAACCACCGAACATGCAGTCTAATGAATGTGCGCGCAAACGACATGACGGAAATACGTTTTTCATGACATTTGAGTTATCAGAAAGTCTAATATCACACTAGTATCACCCAAACATCAAACATATTCCGCCCCTCAACCAGGTTTTTGGAAGGGAGCTTATCTCTCTCACACAAAATGAGCAAATGTTATAGTCCTTGACCAAATGTTAGGAGGGGGGGAGAAAGGTGGTCTGTCCCAAACCAAATTATTTTGAGTATGACCCCCACCCCCGCTTTCACTGCCCTTGTATGTGTTTATCTCATATTGACATTTTATGTTAGTTTGTAGGGTGTAAAAGGCTTATTCGCACAGCTGGGCATTGGGCACTCATTATGAAATTGACTTCTGCGTCAAAGATAGGGAAAAGTTCTATTACAAGTTTAGATCATAGCTTATGACCTAGTATCCCAGAGAGAGAGCTCCCTAACAGAAAATTCAAGACTGCCTAACTTTATACTGAATCTTTTAAGTAACAGCCAGCTGTGGATTTAGCTCGAGGGGGTGACCCAACTCCCTTCAGAATGTGTTTCAGTAATCCTTTTATGTGTTTTGGGGTGAGACCTAAAATCTGCCTATTCTGCTGTGAGTAATAGTTTAGTTTACACTAAAGTTTCACTTATATCGACTTAGGAAATTAAAGGAAAACAATCAGAATTGCATAAAATTAATTACAGAGCTGTTAGCCAATGTCATCCATTTACGAGATGACAGTCTGGCAAGCGAGAAGAACATACGGGTAGCAACTATCTTGTAACAATGCTTGCCGATTACATCCTGGGAGTTATTTTACCCTGAGAATAACAACTCCCTGGTATATCGTAGTATGTAAATATACAGGTATGTGGCCCCAGTGCTGACAAGCAGTACCGGTAGTGTGTACATTTGCATGCGTATGTATGCCTACAGTCAACCATGAGCTTCGTACACACGACAGACAGACTGAGGTTGTGTATCTTAAAGTGTAGTAGAATGAAGTATTTTTGCTCGGCAAACTAAATTGGCATCAGCTAAAGCCACGAACACAAGAGTAGATCTAATTTCATGTGGGAGGGTAGGGCTGTAGCACTTGTGTCCAAAATTTCACGCATTTTCGTCAGTAAAGAGCAAACGTTTTGCCCGAAAATAGCACACTTTTTACCTGAATTGTAGCCACGCATCTGTGGCGCCGTTTATTAGAGTAACCTCCCGTGAATTTTTTATCTTTTCTTTCGAGAAGAGTGAAGTTCTAGATAATTAAAGCTCTTAGCATAATTAAGGGGTTAGCTTCCAGGGGTGAAATATTTTAGGGGGAGAGATACACTACAGTTATCAAAGGCGATGGTAACTTTTTTTTAAGAGGACGAAAATATTTCCAGGAGGAGCAAAAAATATAAATTCTCACTGGAAGTGATAACAACGACAAAGTCAAAATATAGGAGGCAAGCACTATAGTTAAGCCATAGTTGACTGCAACATAGCCTCAGCTAGATTTGTAAGGCGGATGAGATGTCACTAACTGACTAAGCGGCGTGATACGTTGAAAGATCAAAGCTTTGTTTTAAACTTGAACGCATTTTCATTTATCTCACATAAAACAGATTAATAAGAGACTAGGAATCACTATTTTACCTCACTAGGATTGGAAAAGGTTTCTGACAAATATCTGCCTATAACAGTATAGAAGACGTGCAATTATACGTCATTGGTTTAATTTACGTAAGCACATTGGGTGGCATACGCAATTTTTCCCACAGGGTTAAATCCGTACCCCATTCTTGCCCATTCAAAAGCAGCTCTACAGTTTTTGATAGCTTTGCGATTCCTTTCGGGTTTGTACTAGTTGGTAAGACGCTAGGCAGAGTAACGATTTTTTGAGGGGCCCCTGGACATTTGAACGCATTTTCATTTATCCCACATAAAACAGATTAATAAGAGACTAGGAATCACTATTTTACCTCACTAGGATTGGAAAAGGTTTCTGGTAAATATCTGCCTATAACAGTATAGAGGACGTGCAATTATACGCCATTGGTTTAATTTACATAAGCACATTAGGCATGCGCAATTTTTTCCCACCGGGTTATGGGTAAATCATGGCAATGGACCAATCAACTTCTTGGAAATTGGCCACGACCCTTACTCCCGAATTGCCAGTTTCTCTATACTTTTTGGTAATTCTGACGACGGATTATGAAAGAACATGCCAAATATCCACACGACGCATGACCCTAACCTAGAATCTAACCCTAACCACTATTTTGAAGCAATTTTCAAAACTTTTTAAAATTCGATTCGCCATAACCCGGTGGGAAAAATTAAGCGGGCGGCATATCAGTACTATTAGCACTGCCGTACGTATAGTAGGTCTAAGGCATATGTATGTATTCGTACGCACGCAGGGTGAAGAGAAAAGAATTGTTTTCGATAAAAGACAGAAGTGATTGTGGTGATATTAAGTTCAGTCAGTTCCGATATGTAATTTTCGAGGTATCAGCAGATGAACTTGCTAAATGCCTTACCTGCGGTGAGCTTGAAGCAAGAAGAGGTTCAGTACCACCTCCTCATATTGATGAGCAATGCTTATAGTTCTCTTTGTATCTCAATTTGTTGTTGACCTTGGTCACTAGCCTGAGGAATATGAGCTTCTTATGGGAAATCTAATGTTGGTAAAATTTGAATTCCTCTCATGAATTTATAGTTTCATACCACGAACAAAAATATTGCCACATGATCAAAAAAGGCCATTCATGCAAAATAGGCCATTCATGAACTGGGCATACCAGGGAGCTCCCTGGGCATACTAACTCTAATTGGGGTGACTGCATTTTCCCTTTAAAGAACCAGAAAGCCCAAAGGCTCAGTGATTCCTTGCCAAAGGGGGTATGCCTTGTGACACAGAGGTTGATCCCTCAAAATTATACTTCTTGACTACATCATTTTTTTTACGAGGATTTCACAATTTGACTCCTGCTGACCTCACATAACCTTTGAACCCCACTTGAATGACAAAAAAAAAAAAAAAGGAGAGATTTGTATGTGCTTCCTCCCTTGTAATGTCATGTTTACAAAGTTCAGCTTTTGACCTCTGGTAACCTCAAATGAATTGTGACCTCCGCCAAAAACAAAAGGGTTCCTCCTCTCAACATAGCAAATCTATATACTAAGTATGAATAGTTTCTGTCTCTCCCATCTTCATATATCATGTTGATAACGTTTTAAGTTTTGGACCTTTGGTGACCTCAAATGACCTTTGATCTTCACCAAAAACAATAGGGTCCCCATCACTATCAAATATGAAAAGTGTCTGTCGTTGCTATCTTGAGATATCGTGTTTACAAGCCATTTACAAAGTTTTCGTAGTTTAACTTCCCGTGACCTCAGATGACCTTTGACCTCCACCAAAACAATAGGGTTCTTCCTCTCAACATGGCAAATCTATATACCACATACGCAAACTGTCATTGCTATCTTGAGATATCCTGTTTACATGGTTTTCGGTCTTTGACCTCTGGTGACCTCAAATGACCTTTGATCTCCAACAAAAGCAATAGAGTTCTTCCTCTTGACATGACAAACCTATATACTAAATATGAAACGTGTCTGTCATTGCTTTCTTGAGATATCGTGTTTACAAGCCATTTACAAGGTTTTAGCAGTTTAACCTCCAGTGACCTCAGATGACGTTTGACCTCCACCAAAAACAATAGGGTTCTTCCTCTCAACATGACAAATCTATGTATCAAATATGAAAACTGTTGGTCATTGCTATCTCGAGATATTTTGTTTACAAGGTTTTAGGTTTTTTTACCTCTGGTGACCTCAAATGATCTTTGACCTCCACCAAAAACAATAAGGTTCTTTCTCTCAACATGACAAATCTATACACTAAATATGAAAAGTGTAGATCATTGCTATCTTGAGATATCGTGTTTACAAGCTAAGCGTCACATACACACACACGCATACACACACGCCTGTTTTTTCTCAGACTTATCGAGGAACCTATTGTTTTCATTTTGTTTGCTTCTTTAACCCTAACTTTAACAATAGACTTTCTATTGTTAAACTTTTGAGAACTTGAGAAATCTATTGAATTCCCTAAGTTCAGAGGACCTAGAGATCCACTGTTTAGGTCCTCAGTCTGACAGCCAAACAAACCCACATACACACACAGACATCACCATCGCATAGATTCCTTGCCTGCCTTCGGCAAGGAATAAAAAACAAGACTGGGGTTAATGTCACATAACCTATGGTTCCTTCAAGTTCTGTTTGTCGCAATGTGGTTCTGCTGATATCCAAAAAACTGGTCATTGCATTTCAATGTAATTTTCATTAAAATGGGACTGACATCCCCCTGGTGTATGCCAATTATTCCACGTATACTAGTGCGTTGGAAATAGGTAACCGAAGCCGTCCATCGTTGTCTATCGGTGACGTCATCTACAAGTCTTCAAATGAGTGAAAGAAGTCTACGTAGTACGTGGGGTCGCTATATATTATATAGATGTATCGATGAGCCTTGAACGTCCCTTTGTTAATTAGTTCACACATGCGCTTTACATAGCAATGTTTCGCACAGAGGGTTACATCTCGTACTTCAAATACCCATACACATGTATATGACCTTTATGTGTACTTAAATATTTACAAATGCATTGTTACAATAACCGTAGTAAGACGTTTTTTTTTACCACAAAAGCTTTTAGTAAGTGCATTTCCACTGATCCAGGAAACTAAGTCGGAAACAGTATTCCAGAGATTGAATCTTCAAATGGTTGTGTCGATTTTGACGTTGACCTCTCTCAAAAATAATGCAAATTAACTCCCCTGCCTTAGTGTAAGGAAATGGCAAATATTCTCCCCACTGACGTAATTGACTTACATTCTGTACTTGATGTATTTCCTGTTTCACCTGGGAGTTGCTATCTCCCTAGTTTTACAGGGCAGGAAGCTGCATGTTACTCGCAGTAGCAGCTCAACGGTAACTTAGGGTAACATTCGATTAGTGTGCAACGGGCTGTACCTTTTTCTCCGTTCAACGAGAGTCGTTCAACAATAGAGGGCACTAGAATGGCAAACTTGAAGAATGGTGATCTGGAGCCACCCCTACCATGGGTTCTTAGCGTGGGTAAGCTTGTGTTTCCTGTCGTGGCTCTTTTCACTGGTAATGACAGTCAGGGCCTGGAAATATAACGTTTGGACAAAGCAACACTCGGCCCCACAGCTCCCGACGTCCCTCTTCATATCGAGTCCTCTTAAATTAACAGATTGAACACCTCGGAATCGCAAAGCCGTCCCATTCCTCCACTAAGGGTGATACCATGTAGCCTAATAAAGATATATTCAGAAAACTTTTCTTTAAAGTTTTATCCAGGTCTGGTATACACCAAGCTTTATGTGTAAATAAGCTGACAGATAGGCTTACACTTGCAGTGAAAATGTATCTCTTAATGATTTATTGCCGCTGTTGTGACTAACTTATTTTAAAAGCGTGTAGGAAAGTCAATTGCGTTTCAGACGTAAATGTTGCGTAGAATGTTGTCCAACTGGGTTTTATGCCCTAAGGAGGGATACGCACTCTCGGTATGTTTAGGAGTGTATGTCCACTGTGAGACTGTCCTAACAAAACATACTGCATTTAGGGCAGTTTCCGGGATGAGGGAGATGCTCGGTCCACAGCCCTTGCAATTAGTCAGACGAGGCGGGCCAAAATGGAGAATACAATCGATGTAGTCAAAAGTCGGATCCGGACGTGGTCGGAATTTTTTTCCCAGGACGAATGTGGGCCATTCTTGGAAATTTCCATTAAAATCATAAAAAATGAAAATTAATGATGCTCAGGTTAGGATTAATGTTAAGGTTAAGGTTAAAAAAGATATATCCCCCCTCCATTCGTCCTGGGAAGAAAACCTTCGCCGGACTCGTAGATTCCACGGACAGACCTTGGCTGTAAAAGGCCCCTGTAAGACCGTAGACAAGAGGGAAGGGGCAGCCTGACATAGAAAATTATTCGTTCCCTATAGACTCATATACGTTTACAAACGAATGACGTTACGGCTGTTTGGCAAACAAAAAAGTTGATCAGGCGCACATTCGCTGACTTCACAATGAAGTTTGCATTCATATTCGTCTCTGTTCTCCGTTCTCCACGCGAAAAAACCTAACATGCATGCATATGTTCTTGCTCATGTGCTATGAAACCAGTGGCGTAACCGTGAATGGTCTAATACAGAATTAAAATATACCAATGCCATTATACATTTAAGTATATATCGCCCCTACAATTACTTCTCCTCCTGTTAGATATGTCGCCCCCACCCCCTCCCCTTAGTACTTTGCCTGGCTACTGGCGTGGCCGTCCGCCGTAGAGTTGACACTGACGTATAACAGTTCACCTTTATCGTTCTTATTGTAACCAACTGTCTGTAATGTTACTTCATATGGAATATTTCATGCATACGTTCTTGCTTCAGCAATAAAATGTTAATAAAAAATATACGTCGTAGTAAAGTTCAAAATAATTTGCTATATCTCTGGGAAACATTTAGCCTGGTGGTACCGTTTGTCGCTGTTTTCGGTAACATCTATACCCGCTTGTTTACTATTTTGGAGATAAATCTGGTTGTAATTTGTAACAAATGGGTCAAAGGAGTTTCGTATCAGCACTAAATTGCTTCTGTTAAGTACCAGGTAAGTCTATCAGGATCCCAGGGTTCCCTGATTATATTATGACAGGTTGAAAAGTTAGACGTAAACTTTTGTTGACAGTAGATGTCACCAGGGATCGATCTGAAACGTGCGGTGTCGTGCACCCATGGTGTCTCTATGGTACAGACTACAGAGGTCAGACTAGCACAACCTTATCACCTTCCCAGCTATATATATATATATATATATATATAATACAAAGTTATGAGGCGCAACATCAAATTCAGAGTTGCACACCTAGTATACGTGTATTTTTATGTGCCTAAACTGCAGCCTCTGTTGAAATCGACGATTGTTTTGTTGACCAAACCAATAGTGGAGATTTGTTCGAAAAGTTGGGGGGGGGGATGATGGGCCCTTGACACAAAATCTATTGTGTGAAAACGTAGCGGTCAATGGGAGCATTTCCAAAAGGTGGGGCACATAATATATACACTCTCCATTCCCCGGGGTTTCCGCTTATGGACCAGATAGTGGTTGGTATAACGATATCGACAGTTTCTGACTCGATGTCAACTGATAAAGACACATCGATTACGTGCCGTTGGAACAGAGGGGGCGGCGCTTAAGACGCCAATAATTTTCAGTTTGAATTTTTCTTCCAAACACAATTTAATATCTCTGTCTGAAAACGGCCAAAAATTGTCTTAATAAGCCAGTTCAGACTTACCGTTTTGTTCTAAAGGTCAAAGGTTATAAGGGTATGCGTTCTTCCAATGAGTTAATGCTACTATAGCAACGCACAGCGCACAGTGCACAAACCTATACACACCGCGTGACTTATGATTGAGTTCCACACCCCTATGACCTATGTGACCCGAAGAGACTGCACATGCGCAGTTAAAACTCTGAACTGGCTTATTAGGTAATGCTTGAATCCAGGAGCTGAAACGTCTAACATTTAAAAGTTGGACGACGACAGAGTTACAGAGACAGAGTCATACATATAGTCTCCTTGAAACCTAGACGGGATGGTAATACCTTTTCACTGATGTCAGTGCATATGTTAATATTATGGATCATGTACGTAACGTTGGTAGACCTAGTACTTGGCCTGCGGTAATCAATGGATCGCCCCGAATCTGAAACGAGCTTTCGAAGGTGTTGATATGGGTTGGCTTTGCAAAAAGTTTAAAGGTACAAATTTTGAGTTTCAAAGCACAGCTTAATAACAGCCATATGTTTATCCATGGACGAACTGTAATTAATTAAATAGTATGGCCTATATGGCCACGGCAGCCAAATGATACGGTACGCTTACCTACTAAACATGTTTTCCGTTTGTATTGTGATTGGAGATAGTGGGGTATTGGCTGGTTTAGAAAATCATGGTTTTTCACACACTACCATTTATATTGTCTAAGCATACAGCCTGACAGCAAGAAGTCCCATTATCTAAGTGAGGTATGTAGTGTTATCAACCCCATGAATGATAGCCTAAGGCCGTTGCAATGATTCAAGGGGCTCTTAGTCATTACATTTCTGTTGGAACATGTTCAAGTTTGCTAATTGTGTCTCCAAAACACTGCTTCAGCTTTACTAAATTGTACATAGCCTACTAGAAGAGTGCATTTGACCAGTTTAGGGAGGCCAATTTGTCATGTAACTCCGTCCCTATTACCTCAAACCCTATTAATAGCCTGTCTATGATGCAAAAGGTCTATACGGTACCAAAACACTGATGTCTAGCCACACGCTCCATTACCTCGGAGATATGACCAATAAACAACGAACTAAGGGAGTCTAGCTTCAGTGTGATTACTTGTCATTAAGAACAGAACTTTGGTGGACAAGAAGTTTCTAATCTTTTCCCCTCGTTTTCATAGCCTAAAGTTCCTCCATTTTTCATCCAAACGAGACTGATATACACATTAGTAATGCTTTCCCTAACCTAAACACATGAGGTTTTCTTCATTACGTTTTTGTCAGAGAAATAGGACAAACGTGTTTGATAAATGATCAGTCCAACACTGGTTTCGAGAATAATGCTTCATCGATTTGAGTGTAAGACCTTTGTTACGTAAAATAATGTTTTGTTAAGATCGGGTATTTTTGAAGCTTTCATGAAAGTTTTAAGTTAATGGATTACACATGTGTCTATACGAATGAACTGTAAACACGCGCACTCCAAGTTTCCTGGTTACGTGCCCTAGAGAATTACTTATTATTGCGTACAATTGGTCACGCTACCTTCATCGAGTCAGTCGTGTGTGAACCACAGATTGTAAGTAATGTAATACCGTAGCCTACGTATTAGATCTGTCACAAATACTGCTCTAGCCGTTCTGCTGCTCTGGCCCTTAGACAATGGGGATGGGAAGGGGTGTGCGTATAAGGGGAGGAGTTTCCTTCAGGGGTCAGTAACCTATATGGGGAGGCTCTTTCAGTGTCATTTGGTGATATTTTCGTGGGGTGGGACTAATACTTGACACTATCTGAGCGGAACCACTTTAAGTTGGGTGTAACCTGTTAAGATATATTTGGCAAGGAATGCCGGGAGGTCGGATGTCGGTAGATCGCCGGATGTTGCACTCCCCAGGCAGTTCAATGGGCATAAGACTTTTCTACGTTGCATGTTTATCATTTTTATCCCCCACCCCTCATCTGAACGGACCGCAACTCAGATTCATTTTGTCTTGTAAAAATGTGGCGGGGGAGAAAAGGAACTTGACCTTAATCTCTGTCTTATTCAGCTTTATTAAAATAGAAGATATATTAAGCACATGACATCGGTATAGAAATCCATGAG
>WURT03060570.1:0-13863 GCA_009936505.3 Holothuria glaberrima | reverse complement strand
ATGATCTCACCAAAATCAATAGGGACCTTCCTCTTTAAAAAATCTTAAAAGCAAGTATGACTAGTTTCCATGCTTCCAGAAACCAGATACCAGATAACCATTTACGGAATAAGCGAGCAGGTTAAGGCATGCCCATGTAGGCCTACCTTTGAAAATGGTCATTTGCAGGAAATGGAAAAGGGAGCTGTCCATCAGGCATGAGTCTAGTACTCAAAGCCATTCCCACTGAAACAAGTTTTTTTTATATATTAACCAAATTAAAAGCTCTTTCAAATGTTTTGTAAAACAGTTTGTGGGTGATTTTTTTGATCTGCAGAGACTATTTTTTTTTATTATATGTGTTGAAAAATATCCCGGAAGAGAGCAGGACTTTTTGCAACAGTTATATTTGCGCCCTTCTTAACATCTTCTTTGGGACTGCGAGGGTGATTTAAAGGTCACGCTGTGTATTTTATAAACATATTATCACACCCGGTTTGGACGCAATGAAACCTATAAAAGTCCGACTGGGGGCTACCACCCCTGACTGTATGGTAGCTCCGCCACTGTTTACTGTTATATATTATTAACCATTATTAATGCATGCTCTTGAAAGCAGATATCATCGAGGAAACAAGAACGTATTCAAACAACGCTGCATGGAGTTGTTGATACCACTTGTGGTAGAGTCGGTTTGGTAGTTTGAGTGTACTGCCTCGTACACCTGAGTTTCCCAGATTAAATCCAGTCGTTTCTGGGAAATCATATTTGCGTGATCCTGAGGGAGTCTAAACTGATGATTTAAATTTAAGTTTCTGGTTGCCCGCCTTAGGAGGCTGTCCGATTTAGGATGTTTTCTACTCTTGCACGGTTCAGCTGTCGAGCAGTGGTGCAGAGCACGGATCCTTTACCCTTTGGAAAATTGGTCAAAAACCGGTAATACAATCTCGTCTGTCGAATGGGTACATTATATGGCAGTCTTGGGAGAAGGATTGGGAGCAGTTAGAAAACCGCCTTGCTAGCCTCTGGGTGCTAGTCCCGTACAGAGAAGACGATTTTCGCAGGTGTCGATCAACGATCAATATGGTATAAAGTCGTCGGCGAGTGAAGTTTCTTGGCCAAGAAAATATTTAACGCACATCTCATTCTTTTCCTTCGCGCAAACTCTATGAGAAGAGTAAACTTAATAAGAATAACATGTATTGTTGTTTGTTTTGCTCACGAAAGCGAGAGAAGCAACCGAAAGGTGAAATAAAGTCGAAATCTTTACTTTTGAAAATGATATTTAGAATGGTACATTTCGTACTTGATGTTATATCAATTGATGTTACTTGAGAACCAGTGGAAACCGGATGACAAAATCCTTTTTTGTCTCTAGATTATCAGATTGTGAAGATAAAAAAGATCTTAAGATTTCTTTTTAAAGCAAAACACCATTATTTTTCTTTCGTCCAGTGAGAACTTTGATTAAATCTGTATGATTTATGTAACCATTCACTTCTACAACAGGTTTAACAGACTTTACCTTTGACTTGGTCAGGGATCTAACTTCTTCATCTCTTTAGCTTTGTAAAAGAAATTAAATAGTCTTAAAAAGAATGAAAGTGTGTCGATCATGAACATTACCTTCCAACTTAAGGAAAATAACAACAGGGTATGACAAATGATTTGTATTATCTGAACTACTTAAAGAACAATTCAGCAATCTGAACATACAGCAATAATGTATTCCAAATTCAAACTTTTATTAAAGAGCACATGAGATCGATTACATGTTTTCCATTCTCATGTTCCAGCGTCCAAAACTATGAGACAGTCTGTCAGTAGAATGATTTTTTCGAGGACATTTTAAAAGTACTTGAACTGCTAGACTTCTTTATTGTAAATGTGAATTTAAGTAGCTAATATCACTATAAATTACGATACTTACGCTGACTCTTGACAGTCCTGAAGTTTATTTTCAGTAGGAAAAGCATGCCGAAATGTACAATATGCTTGGTGTGATTAGGGAACATTTTTCTGGTTGATCTACAAAAAAAAAAACAATATTATCTAGCCTAAATTCAATAAGCTTCCATCCATGACAGAGGCTATCAATAGTATTTTTGTGATAAAAGCAAAAGTCACTTCAATTTTAAATTACGTTGTATGAGTTGTAGCTGTCGTTAAAGGTGTGGTAACAAACGTACATTCTATTACGCTGTCGTGGTTCAGCTCCTCCTTGACTAGTCCTGTTCATATACACAATTGCATAACATGGTTATCCTTGCTTAAGTTGAAAAACCTAAGTAGCGTTCTTCACCTTTTGCTGCCATTACGTTTTTTAATGATTGGAGTAGACTGGGCATTAAGTAACATTCGATGCTATCTTGAAAATTTGCACATGTAAATCCTCAACACATTTAAGACAGAGGTGGTTATTGACCTAAAACATTATTCTGTACGTTGGAGAACTTTGAAAGCCTGCAAATACCAAACATCTGTCTTTCAGTGACGTGAGAAGGGGTACATCCAGGATTCGGGAAGGGGGGAGTTCCGGACCGGGACCAGACGAGACTATAACGACGACTAAATCCCGACCGTGGTTAAGGCTGCGTCAGAACATTTGGCATAAAACATCTTATTTTGCAGGAAATTATACTCATAATTTTGTTTAATCAGTTCCTCGTCAAAACTGCGTAAAAGGGCCAGTGTGGAGGAACAATTTTTCAAGAATTCTCTTCTTAGTTTTAAAAGTAGATTGCGGACTGAATCAGCCACCCGCTTCTAACCAAAGTCTTACACCTCCATGCTGAATTGATCTCGCTGACAATCCCGTGATTTAAAACCTCGCACTCCTTTTGTTTTACTGAGGTACATCATGTTTCAAACCACATCGCCTGAGGCTATTTTTCACCAAAAGAGGATTCCTTTCTACTCAGGCTACAAAAAATAACACAGCAGTGCTAACTACTTAATTACTTGCATCCTAGTTAATGGTTGCAAGGAAAGCTTCCTGTTGTATGTCCGTCTGCAATTGCATGAAACTGGGAGTAAAATCCATTTTTGATTCCTTGTCGAAGGTGAAAGGAATCTATGCAATCACGCTGGAGAGCGTATGCTCTCTGTATGTGTGTACGTATATGTATGGTTGTGTGTTTGTGACGCTTGGACTGTAAACACGAAATCTCAAGATAGCAATGATGCATACATCTACATTCTTAGTGTAAAGAATTATCATATAATGAGGAAGGACATTATTGTTGTGGTGTTGTGGTGAAAGGTCATGAGATGTCACCAGAGGTCCTAAATCGAAAAGATTGTAAATATGATATCTCTATGTATAAAGCACGGGTATTTTCAAACTTGGCTTGTAGATGCGTCATAGTAAGTCGTTGGGCCCTATTGATTTTGGTAAAGATCAAACGTTATCTGAGACCAGCGGAGGTAAAAAGCGGAATACTTAAGAACTGCTTGTAAACACGATATCCCAAGGTAGCAATGATGGATACTTTTCATACTAGGTATATATACTTCTATCATATTGAGAGAAAGGACCCCATTGTTTTCATTGGAGGTCAGAGGTCAGTTGAGGTCATTAGCATAGCATAGAATAGCAGGATTCTAACTGTAGGCCAAAAGCCTGTTAAGTAGGTCTTGACAGGAAACAAGTGTGCAACAAGGTGAACCATTAGAGGTCAAAGACCCAAAAACATTGAAATAGCACGATATTTCAAGACAGGGGTTATGGATACTTTTTATGCTTGGAATACAGATTTGTAACTAATGAGGAACATTGTAAAGGATGATGTGACTATAGTGTGATTAGAAATACCATTCATATAACGATTTTTTTTTTTGATGACGTAGGAGTAGATGCTCAGTTTCTCACACAGAGGGCCAAGGTTCGAATTCTTTTCAAAACACTTTTACTTTATTTTTGTTATTTTAGTTGGTTTAAGGTCGTGTGGAGTCAGCAGAGGTCAAATTGTTAAAACATGGTATAAATGATGACGCCATGAAAGAAAAAAATTGAGGGATGAACCTCATTGCAACAAAGCATCCTCTTTCGGCATCGAATCACCAAGCCTTTGGTGCTATCTGGTATTGAAAGTAGTTTTAGTCAATTTAGACCGAGTTTTCTTCATGCTTTAAGTTGTATTTCATGACATGGTTCCGGTCATGACTATGCAGCCTTAGGCATTCGCTGTTATCGAGATACGAAACGAAAGAGCTGGTACCTTTTGCGAGATCAACTTACAAAGCGCTACTGGACGCTGCAGATAAAGATTCCAAAAACGAAATTTAAATAGGTGCAAAAAGATAGTTGCCATAAAAGGAAAACATTCACGTTAAACGTTTTTTTTTTTTGTAACTCCACATTAAAGCAAACAGTTTATATTGATATTAATCTGAGTTCCGTACTTCATCAGGGCTTGAAAAAAGGAAACCATATTTTTGGAATAAAAATACATCGAAAAGCATAAACTGACCGTAAATCCCAAAATCATCAATTTAAGATAGCATTATGTCAATGTGACTAGCAAAGCACGACAGTGCAGCTGGCTGCAAGTGTTACAGTTTCTTCCTCTTTGTTACAATACTACCGAATACTTACATTCATGGTTTGCAAGTCACACATTGTGGAAGATAAGAGAGATTTCGGCATGTATACGGTATACCTGAAGAAAAGAGTATACGGTACTAAACCTCCTCATGATTGCTTCAAGGATCAGTAGAAGGTATTGAGCGGCTCTTTAGTAAAGTATCCGGGAATTATGTTGGACTAAGAAATAGATTCCGTCATGGTGTCTCACAGATACACACTCACTAACCACGCCCGTGATTCGAGTGATTATTTTCCCTCTTTTTTTAATTTTAAAAACATTAATCCCACTCTACTTTTCAGTCAACATTTGAAAGTTTTTTAAAGTTAACTTTTTCTTAACGCTATTCTCCTTAACGTGATATCATAAACTACAATTTTGGAGCGAAACTTGTGTGTGTTCTTTGAAAAATACTACACATAGACGAAGTCGTTTGTAAAATTGAAGTTCAACCTTTCCCAGTAATTTTGTATTACTAACTTTGCTTATAGACATCATTGTATTTATCACTTACACAACACATTCTGCATTTATGTATCTTACATGTAATACTAGCTATAACTGTTATAAGGTGCAATGATCCCGGATATAAACGAAATCTTGAACGATATACAATGAAACAAACAACAAGGATTAATTGAAGATTACAATCAAACCTGGTAACACTTTTAAGTGTATGTGTAATTGCCGATGATATCAGCACTACTCTTGGTTTGTTGAGTCAAATCGTCAGGTTTGAGTGGAAAGTCTATCCACAATTTACAAGACTATAAAGTGACCATGGTGAAAGAAGAAGTTCCTTGTAAATACTATTTTCAAAGGTTACTACACTAGTCTTGTGAATCCGTAAGTCGTGCAGTACTCTTACGAACTTAACTCTTGTCTACTCTAGTGTAACAAGGTGATAACTGGACGATTGTTCATAACCTATAAAAATTGACGCCTCATAAGACAGCAACAATAGTAGATCCTTTATTCAGTGGTGGATAAGAATTCAAAAGAAAGTGACCACTGACTCGTGCAGCTTTCCTTTCGTGTATGTGTGACCTTGTTAACAAGCAACACCTTTGTGTATGGCACCTCTCGGATCAGACGACCGTGAAAGGTGTGAAGCCAGTGATCAGACATACAATAATTCTTGTGTGCGCTTCTTTGCTTTTATACACAGAAAATCGACAATTAACATTATGTCCTCAAGTTGCAGAGTGGTTCGGTTCAGCTGCTGTGTACCAATATTTCATATATGTGTGGGTTTAATCTCGCAGGAAGTACGTAAGTTTTCTCCGGGTTCCTCGCTTTCTTCCCTTAAAAAGGATACCTAGCCGAAGAAGTCCTTCGTCGGTTGCCCGCCTTCCTAAAGCACCATCGGGTGGACCAGATAACTAGCCGACTTCTTATTTATACAAATGGAAATATATATATATATATTTATATATACATATATATATATATATATATAAATTGAGTCAATCGAGGTATTTTGGCCTGTTGTCTCGTCTGAAAATTACGAGCCGTGATAGCTTAGTGGTTTAGGACGCTGCTCGGAAAGCAACTGATGACCGACTCAAATCCTTGATGCAGTTAAATTTTTCTCTCTGGTATTTTATTCCAACATTTCCTTCCATGATAACAGAGTAACAGAAAAAACGATTCAATACAATTTCAGAGGCCTGCTTCTAACGGTACTGGCTTCAGGGCATAAGCCTGCCAATATACCGAAAATGCTCAAGACCTTGCTGCTGAAAACTAAATGAAGGTGTGTCCTATTTCCTTCGAGAATATCCTTATATACGGGATCTAATTTATAGAAACTTACAATGGGTCTCTTTGACATTAAATGGTTGCTAAAAGAGTACAGCTTTCCCAAACTCTGTAATCCCCTAGAGAACGAAATACATTTTAAACCCTTGATAGAACATTACCTGGAAAAATCTGCACCCATCCCACATGAATGAATTTTACGATCATACGACCTACTGTTACGTAATGAATATTACCATAACATATGTGACGGCGGATCATCCGCATAACGGCAAACAATGGTCTACGCAGCGCGCGGCTAATCCTACTATTACTACAGTAAGAAAAGAAATACCTTAGCCAAGGGATAAATCCAGGGCTCCGCCACTGCTCCCCAAACCCTCCAAACGACCAGTTGGCAAGAGGTCGAGCGTTACACTCTCCTCCACTTGGCTTACATCATGTGACCTCACATGATGGCCACTCTTACTAGTACAGTAACAAATAGCGAAAGACCTAGACCATTGTCTGCCGATATTTACAAACTTTTAATAAGTTTTCTAGAGAGCGCACGAACATGTAGACGTGAATTAAATGAATGTATTTTACAACAGAAAGGAATCCGGTTACTTGGATACTGAAATACTGTCTTTACACATTTACTTAACACGGCAGGTAAAAAAAAGACTAAGAATTTTCTCACTGTTTAAATATTCAAATGAAAACTTTATATAAAATGAATCCAACAAAAATACGGTTCCTTTTGCTGTGTCCGTTTAACAAATTCAATATAAATGGTCCAAATTAAAACTCTTTGAAATCGTCTTTTGCACTTAAATTAAAATTCCAATCACAAAACACTTTCTTTCCGTTTAAACCACAGTTTCGAAAAATACAGTTCCTCCCAGTCCTCCCCCATATTCTCTTGTGTTAGATTTTTCCGCGGTATTTCTGGAAACACACAGGAAATGGGATTAGCTTCCGTGTGGTGCTGGCCCCGGGCTACCGACCACATCCGTTTGGTGTGATCTTACATGGGCAAATTCCGGGTGGTCTTGCCCGTGCGTAGCCCCCTGTCAACAAATCCTCTTTTAGAGATAGCTTACGAATAGTCAGTAATCGGGTGTCTTTGACAGCCTTTCGGCGTGCCTCTCCGTTTGGCGCTCGAAGAATTCCTCCCAAGCAGCGGGGTTGTTCATCGGGAAACGTGGGGTGGTCTGGCTCCCGGAGGTATAATCCCTCCAAATGCTGGGTTGGGTGCGTACTCAGGCGGCACGTTAAACTGGTTGTACGGCCCACGGTACGTCTGAAGTACTCTGGTGGGACAGCTAAACGTGTGAGTCACTTCGGTACAGGTGAGGTGGTTCCCTGGGTGTCAAACCTGACCGTCGAGCTGCGCAGCGACCACCATTCGTGAAAGTCTACACCGCTTGACTCTGTAGTTTGGGACGCTACGGACTCCGTGTGATTGACGTCTACTTCCATCGGGGTGCGAAAGTCACTCGTCATCCGGTACCGTCGCCCACCCACCACGATTACGTCCCCCGTCTAACCATGATTGCCGTATCGTGTCCACTGGAGGGGAAGTTTCGCCTGTGTCCCCCGGTCTACTCTACCGGACAATTCCCTGGCAAGGGCGTCACTCGGGTCCGGGTGCACATCGATCACGCCCAGAACTGGGCCAGCGTCCGTATGGTGCCGGCCCGGGCTGCTGGCCACTTCCGGTTGGTGTGGCCTTAAGTGAGCACGTTCCGAATGGTCGTGCTCACGCTCAGCCCCTCCACACCTTCTTTCATGGCGTTGGCATATGTCTCGCCTGTAAAATGTACTCCTACAGTACCGGCATTCTTCACTCCTCTGGTTTCCAATGGTGGGGCAGCTAGTCCTTTGGTGCCGTCTCAAATTGCTTTGGCTTCTAAACGTCATGGGGCAGGCTTAGCACTCTTTCATTTTATTTTCCAAAAAATAGTTCATTTGAAGTGGTTTGATTTTAATTTTGATATCCCTCTAAGCTGAGCACTTTGCTAATGTACGCTCGTCTAGTGTGCATTTTACTTTACACATAAACTTAAGGTGTTTGAGTTCCTTGAGCTTCGCTGGTATGATCAAAATTTCTTCTTTGCTCTTTTGTGCATTTCTACATTGGAACATTCGGCCTATTCAATGGAACAGTACACTTCGGCGCCACGGGTATTACCATTCTTGACTTTTTTTCAATTGCTCTTTTCTCTCATAGTAGCATACCATACTTGTTTTTCTTGTAACTATAAATGCCAGATGTTAAAATTACAACTGCTATATAGGCAAGTTCTAACGCGATCGGAGGCGTAGATTGTAACGGCGCCCGGGTGGATCTTGATCCTTAGATCTCGCGTTAGACGGGGGCACCTCCAAGTAGGTTTCCATGGTGCTCGTCGCCTGTGGGGATGGTTGAAGGGGGCCCTTACACCATGACTTGTTGTGCTGTCCGGTGTATCGTTTTAGCCTGTCAGAGTGAACAATTTGGGCTTGCGCATCGGAGTTTTCTGGATACGATACGTCACATCGATTAATCGTTTCGTGACGACGTATGGGCCATCCCATGTAGGCCGTAGTTTGGGTCTTAACCCGATCTTCCTCGAAGGGTTGTACAGCCACACCGAATCACCGGCCGCATACCGTGTAGTCTCTTTACTGCCTCGATCGTAGTGGTATTTCTGCCGGGTCATCTCTTTGCCTAGATTATCGCGGACCACTTGGAAGCTTGTTTCCATTTTGTGGCGTAGGCGTTGCGAATAATCAATATTCGGGGCTTGGTTCTCCCTGTCACTTTCACTGAAGTCCTCCTGCAGGAGTGGGCCCATCACAATGTCCAACGGCATCTTTACTTCTCTTCCTAGCATCAACATATTTGGAGTGAACTTGGTGGAGTCATGTTCACTGGAGATGTAGGCCATGGTGATAAATGGTAGGCTAACGTCCCAGTCTCTCTGATTTTCTGACACATAGTTGGTCAGCATACATTCCATAGTCCGGTTAAACCAATCAACCTTGCCGTAGGACTGGGGATGGAAAGGGGACGTACGGGTTTTCTCAATGCCAAGTTCTTTACACATACAGTAGAATAACCGGGATTCAAGTTCTCTGCAATGGTCCGTGAAAACTTCTCTGGGTGTGCCAAGCTTGCATACGAACGTATTGTCAACTGTATCTGATGTATGGTTACGCATGGCGTAAGCTTCGGTCCATTTCGTAAAGTAGTCGGTTACTGCATGGGGGCTCGGTTCTTTTTCGTAGGACTTTTCCTGGATCCACACTCATGACACTGGATACAGTGTTGAAACCTAGATGCCCGGCAGTTCTGACGTCATGCAGCTGACCCATCACTTCTTTTCGCATGGCCTTGGGTACTAAGAGCTTATAATTTACAGTCTCCCCGGTTGCGTCTTCCCACCTCAAGTACAGCACATTTTCTTGCATGGGTAATTCGTGACCAGAGGAACTTCACCGCGGCATCCTCACTAGAGAACTCTTCCCAAGGAGGACGGGTTCTACCACTTTCTAGAGATTCTATGAACGTTTTAAGTTCTCTGTCTTAAAGCTGCTCGTCTCTGAGGTGTTCTTTTGACAGTAGGAACTGTCACTGGGTCTGTGGTATTATCTGGTACTTGGTCAACACCAGAAATTCTGGGTAGCTTCTCAGTGTCACCATCGTTCTCTTGGTGGGGTATTACCGCCTCCACATCTGCTTTCACATTCAGTTCACTTTTTCCAGGATCTGTGGAGCTGCTGAATCCACACTCTGCACATGGTTTCCTTGATAGTGCGTCTGCATTGAGGTGCTTAATTACGGACCTGTGTTGGATCTCGACTTTATAGGGGGCCAAACTCTCTATCCAGCGAGCAACCTGCCCCTCGGGTTCCTTGAATGAAAACAGCCACCGCAAGCTCCCATGATCGGTGCGTAGAAGAAACGGCTAATTACCGAGCAAGTAATGCCTGAAATACCGAACAAAGAAGACAACGACCAACAATTCTTTTCTCGTTGTACAATAGTTGCGTTCCCTTTTCGTGAGAAGTCGACTTCCATGGGAAATAACAAGCTCCTGACCAGACTATTTCTGTGACAGCACTGCACCTATTCCAAACTGGCTGGCACCTGTGTCGAGTACGAAAGGGTCCTTACTGTTGGGGTATGCCAAAATCGGAGATGAGTTTTTTTTGTTCTTCAAAGTAGCAAATGCCTCTGCACAGTTATCGCTCCACTTGAACTGCTTTCCTTTCTCTGTCAGTGCATGCAGTGGGCGGGTTATGCTGGCGAACCCTTAATCAACCTCCGATAGTAGGTCACAAGGCCTAGAAAGCTCTGTCAAGTTTGAAGGGGAAGCCCATTCCGCTACATCCTTCACCTTCCTGGGGTTGGGACTTATACCTTTTCCTGATACTACGTGGCCCAAGAACTCAACTTTGCTTTGGAATAGGCAGCACTTCTTGGTTTTCAGTGTCAGATTGGCCACTCGAAGACATTGTAGGACAGAGCTCAAGCGTTCTATGTGTTCCTGAAATGTGCGCCCATGCACTATGTTGTCATCGATGTGTAAGACAGCAACGTCCCAGTGAAGACCAACAAGAACCTTTTCCATCAGACGTTGGAAAGTGGCCGGGGCGTTGCAGAGGCTGGAAGGCATAACTGTGAATTCATAGTCCTTTACGAGTAACGAAGGCAGTCTTAGCACGATCCTCCTCTTCAGCTTCAACCTGCCAGTATTCATAGGCTAAGTCCAAAGTGGAAAACTACCTCGACCCGCCAAGGGAATCCATGCTATCTTAGATCCTTTGAAGAGGATATGCATCTTTGATGGTGGCATCGTTGAGCTTTCTGTAGTCAACACATTAGTAACCACCACAACTGGAGATGCCCAAGGTCTCTTAGAAGGTACAACAACGCCACTTTGTAACATTTTCTCGACCTCCTTGTCCGCAACTCCTTGTTTGAGAATTGGGATCCTTCTTGGACACTGTTTGATCGGAGGTTTGTCCCCAGTGTTGATCCCGTGCTTTACGATATTCGTTCTCCCAAGCTGGCTATTGCCCGAGCTGAAAAGTTCAGCAAACTCCATCAGGAAATGTTCTGCCTGATTCCGTTGGGTATCAGACAAATCACGCCTGGCTCCATTCAACGGTTCCTGAATGTGATCTGGAAGAGAGCTCTGGCCTTGGTCTGCAGTGGTGCTCTCAGTGTCGGCTGTGTCATTCGTGCGGGTAACACAGACAGATGTGGACGACCGTGCCTCGGGTGCGATGTCACCGTCGAGAACTTGAATAGAAAATTTTACGGAAGCTGGTTGGGAGTCCTTGTACAATGTGACTTCGTTTTCCGTCGGATTGAAGACTCCGAGAGGCATGACTTCCAGTGAAGCATCCAAGAGGGCATATGCCACCAACACGTCATGCATGTCATGAAAGCTCTGTAATGAAGACACGTAACCATTCCTCAGGCCATCTTTCTTTACAGAATGGTGACAAGGAACAGTTTTCACAAGTTGGGCTGCAACGACGGCTTCACTTCCTGGAGGAACGATTGTAGTCTCTTTTACACTGAGACGGAAAACAAGCGTCTTGGATCGCCTGAGAGTGTAACTCTACATCTACTCCATCCAAGCAAATTTTTCCCCTTTTCCAGTCAAGTTGACCTGTCAGTCATGATTGATCATGAAATCCAGACCCAGTATACCCTCATATTCAATGTCCACTATGTGGATCTCATGCTGGAATCTCTTGTTTGCAGCTTCATTGTCCTAGACTATTGTCCTTTTGTCCCTGAGCTTATTACTGTTTTCTACCAGTAAAACAAACTTGTCTTCGCTTTTAAGCCCAGCGTGTACACTAGGTGGGAGATCCTGAAAAGTCCGTTCTGATATTACTGTGACTGTGGCACCTGTATCTATCAACAGCTGGACAGGTCTTTCGTGTGTTGTTACGGTAATGAACGCTCCCGATGCATCGATAGGGTTGTGGGGTTTAGCGGTGTGCATTTGTGACGGGCTCACTTCTTCTGACGGCCTTGAGTCGGTCTGAGGCCTACTGAACCGACTCCAGTCCGTTTCCTGGTTTGAACCAAAAATGGCCTAGGTCACCACAGTTGTAACATTCCCTCGAGGCATTCCTTCTGTTCCTTCGTCCACCTGCTTCACTTGCCCCCTTTTCAACGACTGTTGCCAGTCCTTAAGCTCAGTTAAAGTGTCTTCATCTCCTTGAGCATCTGTACGATCTGGACCATACTGAGGGATTCTGACTTATCCTCTGGAGCATCTTCCACGATTTGCCTCACGTTAACCCGTTGCTTGAAGTGGTGCGTCTGTTGTGCCCGCTGGAATGACTCTGTTTCCGCTGCAATTGCTACTGCTTCGGCTAGTGATGTTGGTTTTGACATAACAACGGCTCTCTGAAGTTCCATGTCGTTGAGGGCATTTCTGAAATGTTCAAGTGCAATATCGTCTCTAGCCTTATTGTTAAGTGAAGGGTATGCATAACTTACAAGCTTCCTGATTGCTTGTGCCAGCTGTTGAACATACTCTCCCTTTTCTCTTATCATCATAGTCAGCTGAGTTCGAAATAGGGGACCTTTATGTGCATGCCCAAACCATGTCTCTAGAGCGGTGCTGAGGGTTTTAAAATCCAGATGAGTATTCGAGAGGTCCGCCAATATCTCCAAAGGGTCTCCTTTCAAGCTTGCCTTGAGGTACCGTGCCTTCACACACTGACTCCAGCTGAGACACTTTCAAAGTGTGAGACGTAGCTATCCCAAGGTTGCGACCATCAAATTTATCTGGGAGCAGTTTCGGTCGGACCTTGGAACAATGCTCAGGTTCTCTGGGACATCGCCTCTGGTATGCGTCGTCTCAATGACCTTCTGGTGGTTCCTGTCTGTCCCATCGTACTTGCCTCTCAGTGTCGTGATTATGTAAATCTGTAGGGTGCAAGTCGCCAGTTCCACTACTCCTCCCTTTGTGAGAGCCTGGGTTGGGTGGTTTACTCCTACTCGAAGCTGCATCATGAGCCCCGATGGAATCCGTGTTGTTCCGACCCCGGTACGAAGGAATAGGACCCTGGTAGTAGTCTGCATCCTCCACAAGGGCGCAAACTTCCGACTGGTACCTATTGCCCTGAATCCCTGCGGACATAACACCTGCAGAATCCGTTTCCCAAGTAGCAAAATTTGGCGGTCCACTGGTGGCCAAAAGGTCGACGAAGGGCCATCGGAGGTCCGATGGCTGGACGAAAACTGAGGTCAAACAGACTTTTTAACCATTATAGGTGGCCTGCTTGTCGCTTCTGTGGATCACAAGCCGGGCCGGTGTGTGGTCACATACTCTGCCCGGAAAGCGGGGGATGACGGGTTCAAACCCTCGGTGCCGCTCAATTTTTCTCCTGGTACTTTCTCTGGGCCTGTCCTGCTTTGGTAAGGGCTATGCTCTATCTGGGATTGGTATATAAATTCAAGATCGAATGTACAACTGCTGACCTTTCGACCTACACATTCTGGCTTCGGTCTACCAGCCTCGACCTGCTATATATA
>WURT03060559.1:0-13863 GCA_009936505.3 Holothuria glaberrima | reverse complement strand
TCATCGTTGGATATGTGTCTCAGGTTAGTTACTGGTGAATACCTGCTTCCATTGGGTGTGATCTGCCTGGTTCAGATCAGTTTTAGAATGAATAGTAATATCAATGTCCTAATCAGTAGCTTTGAATTCATTATGTTTGATGGGGATACATATAGAAGTTGATACTCAAGTGTCTTCCTTCTTTTCTTTACTGTGAAAGACATGTAACTGTGGTACTGTTCCCTATATGGGGAAGGGTGGTGGGTGACAAGGACCAATTACACATGAGGCCTGTTTGAAAAATACTGCTTCAGAGATGACTGTGTGTAGTTTAGGGTTGCCACATTGGCTCTTTAAACACCAAAACCACTGAGTCATTTTAGTTTTAATGCTGGTGGATAACATATTAAAACCAATGCCAGACAGAATTTTAAGGCATGTTTTCCCTGAATGTCTGTAAGAAATTGTTGAGAAATGCTTAATTTATGTCCCAACATTCTCACAGCATGAATGAATGAATCATCTCTGTTGGTAGGCATAAAAAGAACCTTTATTTCACAACCTCTACTGGAGTTTTCATTAACTGGAGTGTTGATGCCAAGAACTTTGCATTTGGCATTTTCGACTATATTGAATGCCAAATTTAGCCAGATGCCTCACAAAAAATCTGGCAATGCTGCTATGGTTGTGGATCCATGCTGCTATAGTTGTGGATCCCATCCCACCGCGATTCCCAGGTCGAGTCATACCAGAGACTTTAAAAATAGAACCTTCTGCCGTTGTGCGTGATGCTCCGCATAAGCAATGGAGTAAGGGAAAACAAGCCAGTGAGCCACAACTGGAAAAAAGGCCATGGCCGGCTCGACTTGAACCAGTTGGTTGGAAACTGGGCCGTTAAACCTCATCTTACTAACTAACTGGATCCCATCCTCTTTCCCATTCTGCCAGTATTGATGGCCCTGTTATTCGTATTAACTGCAAACTGCATACGATTATTGAAAAGAAAATTCTTTCTGTTGTGTATTTCATTTATCTAACAGGTAAATCTGACTCCTTTGTCAAGCTCTAACCTGCAATTTTTGGATACTATTCCTGTGGCTGTCATGGCCCAATCCTGATGGATGCATGCTGCATGCTTACATTGCAAACACAAAGCTGTATTCCTCATTGCTGCTTATTGTTATTTTCTGCTCATTCAGAAGACTACAGTACAATCCCAGAAAGACCACCATCGCGTAGTCCACCACCCCCTCCTTCCCCTACACAACAGGACTCTCATATTCCCCCATTTTGTTTTAAACCTGTGAACATTCAGATACCCTCCTCAGATAAACAGGCAGAGTGGGATGAATTCCTCAGTTACAACGTGGTATCCCCATACCTTCAGAGACATATATGGGAGGCAACCAGTAGGCCAGCATCTCCACCCCCAGTCCCAGTTAGAAAAAGTGAAATTGGAATTCAAGCAGATTTACCTCTTAAAGCAGAAATGTCAACATTATCTACAGCCCCAAAAGGGTGGGAACCCCCTCCCCCTATTCCCCCTAGGAATCATTCTTTTGGTACCAGAAGTGGCATCGTGAAGAAAAAATACAGGGGGAACATTCGAGGAAATAATGCAAAAAAGAAGGGCTCAGGTCAGACTGGTGGTCGAAAATTTTGGAGACCCTTTAAATCAAACAAAAATCATATGAATGCAAACCCTGTACCACCCCCACTACCCCCACGGAAGGAGCCAGTACCCTCATCATTGAGAAACCAATTGTTGTCTAAGATGGCAAGCTGGCAGTCTGGGAAGGACTCTGGAGTTTCTGATAAGGTGGAGCAGATGAGCGCAGTGGACATGGAACCTCCTCTGCCGCCGCTACCACCATCATCTCCAGCAGATGGGGCAGGTAAGATGAGTGGTTTGGTTGTTTGCATGGATCCATCCCCTTCCCCTCCGGATTCATGAAGATAGAAACATCAGATGTGTACTCTATCTCACAAGAAGAAAGAATGAATCTTGAGACAGTCTCAAAGTTCTCACCTAAAAGAATTCCATATTTTGCCTTTGAGCAATAACCCCCCTCCCTATTTGTGACTATGTGAGTATCTATAATGTGTACAAAGGCATCATTGCAGCTTTTTGCTCTCATATTTCATATTGGGAAGGCTTATCATGCATTAACTTTGCTTAAATTTGCTGTGAACTCACTCTAATAAAAACTACTGTGTTAACTTTCAAAGTAATGAAAGTGTGAAAGATCAATCTTGCAGAGCAGTATACATTTATGATAGTTTGATCAAATAAACTTTTGACCCATGAAATGTATGACTTGACAGTTAAAAGTGGTGGTAGTTGAAGCATTCAGAGGTCTTGGGCTCAGTTACAGACTGGGTCAAAAAAGCTTTCCCGTCTGAACTTACCCTCTGTATTACAACAATTTCAAATGTGAGTTACATTGTCAAATGGGAAGCCACCTTAAGCATATGGGGTGGGGGAAGAGGGGCACTCAGCTGCCCTTACCACCCACAGATTTTCAGACGACCCAGAATCCGAGCAGAAATATTATGTATTATATATCTGTGGAAGTATTTGGACAAAATCATTACAAAAGGCTTAAAGATTTCATCCAAAATGTCCCCCCCCCCCCAAAAAAAAGGCCTGATATGACTGAAAGCCACGTCCTGTGGAGCAGTGGCAGTAGGCAAGGCCTTGTGGTCTTTCCCACATCCGTGGCTGTTTTTCACCAACTGGACATCTTGGGAGTTACAGCCCTTCAAGGCCTTCAAAATTTTTATTGCTTTGTACTATATAGTAGTTGAGGTGTAGTTTTTCCAAGAACAGAACAAGTGTATACTATCTCTTGGTAGCAGACATGATCTATATTATGAATAAATCATTGGGTAGAATAGTGCAGGCTTCTATTGTACTCTTGACTAATGCATATGATGCCAAATAACCTTGGGGGCCATTTATGTTTGTCATCATTTTCACATCCATACAAAACTACAATTTTTTCCCAACACCCCTGCTCTCGGAGCCATGCTAAGAAAAATATGAAAGTGATTATTTTTGGCAGAAAATCATTTATTATATTGTGGAAATCATACAAGTGAGCCCCCTTTCCCCTTCTCCAAAGTACATTTCCTACATTTCCTTTTCTGTTGAAAAAGATGAAAACATGAGTGATCCTATTAAACGAGTGCTGCTCTTGTAACATTGCTGTTTTCTATGCTTATAGCTGCTTTGTATTCTCTTAATATATTCATATTTTCATCGATAGCACACCTACATGGGACTCATTAAACCCATTTTATAAATTTTTGTCTGGTAGGTTGGCATTTATTTCATGCCATTTTTCTATTCAGTAAACTTCTGAAAGCCTTAGTGCATTTGATTGAAATTCCTAATATGTCTCTGAAGTTTGACCATCAGGCAAATATTGAATGCTTTCATTGGCTATTTCTTCTTCGACAATTTTCACTTTAAACATATTCAAGTACTGGTTCAGTTTTGTCCACGGCTACTACAGATTGATGGTTAGAGTAGTTACCTGCAATATTACCACACCTTTTATACAAGGGATATGACATCATATATTCAAATACCAGCTGTTTGAAGATGACCTTTCTACTTGGTTGATTACTTATGACTGGTATCGACTTCATATGGACATCACACAATTGAGTTTCTGGGATCATTTCCTCAACCATTGGATGAAATCCTCCAAAAATGTTACTCCTTGGCCCTTCTTGTCACACTTGTGATGTCAGTACATTCATGTACTGTATAAGTGTACTCATGAATAAGTTAACATTTTGTCAACTTTAAATAACATCTAGGTCGTATTCATTCCCAAAATCAAGTACCACAATACCCTCATGTAGTCAAGAACGGTAGGGCCATAATTCTGTCTAAACAGTAGGGCCAACCAGTTCTGTCTCAATTCACTTTAGCTCCCACAGTATCTTCCCCATTGATGAATGAATAAATGTTCTAACGATTTGATTTTGTTGAATTCATTACTATTTTGTTCAACGATTAGTTACCCCTGGTGGTCCACCACCCCCACCACCACCACCTCCGCCTCCACCTTCACTGGTGCCACAAGTCAAGCGGGTCTTCAAGGTCCAGTCCAAGGTGAAGATGAAAGCCTTTCATTGGACCAAAGTTCCCAACAACCATGTAAGTATAATCCTCTTTGGACATAGATATTTCATTTTGGCCCTGCTTTTGAGTTTGAGAGTTAAAATTTTGGCAAAAGGGTGACACCAAGATTTTCTTGAGGGGAGAGGGACAAACAGTGTCTTCATGGTCCCTTGCCCTCTCCCCACTCCTCTGGCACCACCCCTGCTTTGGTATCATGAAGGTCACTTGCATTAGCAAAGAATGGATGTATGCATTGATCATGTCATGAAAAACACTAGAAATTTGTAGCCGTCATGGAAAGTTACAGAAAAGTTAAAAAATTTCATTTAACATAAAAGGTCAAAAGTGTCATGGTTATTATGTTATCATGGACAACTCACTCATAATTTTGTATACTTTGTGGCTATGACTTGCAGTTGCACTGTATTGTTTAAAAATGAACTAACATTATTGCTGCAGAACATTCAGTGAAAATGTCATCGTGTTGATGATGATATGCATTACTACCATTACATTCAGTGTGATGACTTGTTGAGCCACTGTAAATAGGGTTTTAAAATGAAAAGAAAAAATGGTTAGAATAGGTCATGGACAATCCTAGTATTTTAAAGGAATTGTCATAGAATTCCATTTTTAGATTTTTGTGGAAACTCTCCCTGGTAAATACAGAATAATCATCAAGTTGGCACTAGCCTTACTTTCGGTCAGTCAGAGTGGCTTAAATTTGATGCTATTGTGTGAATAAAGATCAGTCACCACTTGTGAATGTGGAAATTATAGGATATACCTATAGAGGTTCTTCACTGACGTCACAAATACATGTGACAACAGTGGAGTCCGCCATACTGGACGTCAAACTCATCAAGAGCAGCGTATACTCTTTATACAAATAAATTGTTCCAAAGTTTTTTAAAGAATGTTTCCCTAATAATGATGAACGTTTGTTACATAATAGTCAAGAAAAATCGCAGGCCCTACAGTTTTATTATCGATTTCCAACAGGTATACAATGTAGAGCAAGATTGATCACTGGAATTCTTCGGAAGAAATATTGAACTCTGAAGTTTATACACTAGTTTGCGCAGTGCTCACTTCATTTCTAGTGAGCGACTAACGATATAATGAGATCATATTTTTATACAATGATTGTTATATGCATTTAAGCCTAACACTACAAGGAGGCTTATATTTACACGAACGTACAATTGTTTCCTCACAGTTTAATGAAGAAAATGTCTTCGAAAAGAAGGAACAAAACATTCTACACTGTGACTGTTTAATACTATGTGTAGACAGTGTAGTTCTTGTGCGTGCAGGAAATTTGATGTCCAAAATGTCGGAACAAGTAAAACCGGGCCCATTATGACGTCACATGAAGAACCTCTATATATGTTTAGGTTGATGAAAGAGCAGATAACACCTACACCATCTGCCCATGAGCTGTGGCCTGCAGCATGGCACACTTGTGGTGGCACACTGGTATTGCATCAAAAACTTCTATAGGACTGAGTTTCGTAAGCCAGACATCCTCACCATGCCTTCATTCTTGTTGCATTCACAGTATAACCAGTCAATTTGGAAGACAGCCCGTGACCTTACAGAGGTTATAGATACTGACCAGTTGGAAATGCACTATTCAGATGTAAACACCAAAGAAATAGGAGAACCAGGTATAAGTTTTTAATTGCTGGGAATAGTAGTATACCATGGGTGGTGGGACACCAATGAAATGAAGTACCTTTATGACTGCTAAGGTATATGATGTAAAACACCACAGTATGAGTAATATCCATTTAAGGAAATAAGTGCCCCCCCCACCTTCCCCAGCCTCTGTAAACGTAAGAAGTCACCTCATTTCCCTTTATACTTGATGATATTTCAGAAGATACATATTGCATGCTTAAAGTAAGCCAAGGAGGTATTCTGTATGAGTTAACAGCTTAATTGAATAACAAAAATATTGTCACATAATTAAAACAGTCTGCTATGAGTTAGACCACTGGGGTTTTTTAATTCAATATGGGGTGACTGCATTTTCCTTTAAGCAATCTAGACTCTGCCTCAGTAGAAGGGGGTGTGACAACTATTGTACAATTGCTACAAAAAGGAAAGTGCAAATGTTCCTATTTGATAACCAAGTAAACAGTTGGGGAAAAGATATGTTTCATGTTCAAAAAAAAAACTTCACTCTGTGATCAAAGGCAGTCGTAAGGTAAGTAGTTAAAAGAAATGCAAAGTTTAAAATGACAAGAAGTGGAAAAATAAAAAAATGCAAAGGAAGAGGAATATTTTGAATGAAATAGAAACTATTAAGTCAAAAATGACAAAAGTAGGACAACAATGGACAATGAAGTTTTGAAAAATTTTGAAAAATGAGACCTTAAAAGGGTGAACACTAACATTAGGCCTTACAGGTTAGAGTAACATAGTAAGTTTTCAAGGATTGACTTGAATAAATGTTAGAAGATAACTCATTCCATACAATAGGAGCAGTATGGTTTGAAGAGCAACCTCTTGACTGAACTCAGACAAACCTAGAAAAGTCACTCTTCACATTAGATGTAGGTTACTTAGTGTATGTAGTAATTAAATAATACTTTTCTTCCCGCTGACATTTCTCACAGAGGTCAAGACCAAGTTGAAGACCATTTTGGATCCTAAAGTTGCTCAGAATCTTGGAATATTCCTAGCTGGATTCAAAATGGAGGTAGAGGAAGTCAAACACAGACTCACTATTCTCCATGAGTCAGAGGGAGGTCTGAGTCCAGATCAAGTCGCAGATTTGAGAAAGTAAGTTGACTTGAATATTTTACATTCAATAATTAATTAAAGACACTCTCCCATAATTGTATATCTCCCAAAAAGCAGTTCAGGAAAACTAAAGCCTTCAATGTTGCTGATTCCTAACATAGTTGGACAATTACCAGATAGCTCTGTGGTTATCTTGGTCTAACCCATGATGAAAGGTGTCATCTTAACAGCTGATAATGATACTTTCAAGTGACTCATACTTATACTGTATTTTGAACCCTTCTCCTGTTTCTCACATTTCTTTCATCAAAATCCTATGTATCCTTTTTTACTAATATTTCATTGTAACCATTCGAAGAAATGTATTTTAAAATATTTGGAACAATTAAATGAGTCCTATAATGCTGTCAAAATAGTGTGTACCTATGAAAGCTACCCTTGAAAGAATGCAAAAGTGCTACTTTTGTCCTACTTTTGATGTTTGATCCTCCCTTCATCCCACTTTTCACCTGGATCCACTTAAAAGCCTGGGTACTTAGAGTTGCTGGTGGTGGTGTCCCCCCCCCCCCCCATTTCTTCAGCTTAGTTTACATGGCTTGTTAGGTGTTGGTTGGTTGGTTGCTTTTTGTTTTGGGGTTTTGGACTAGAGGGCATCTTATTGGATCTTAGCCCTCCTTTGCCCTTTAACCTGTTATGTTATGTTAATGTTATTAGGTGTTATTATGTGTAGATTTACCTTGTGTGATCGTTATGTATATTCTGAAATCTCATCAAAGTTACTTGTAAGGGAAATAAAAGTTTGAAAGATCTGGCTACTTTTTTCCAAAATGGTTGCACTTTTAATTAAAGCATTAGCAATGATTTGTAACTAAATGTTTTCTTTATCCCACTTTTGTGACCAGGTACCATCCAAATGCAGAGGATATTGAGGCTTACAAGCAGTTTAAGGACAACCCTCGTGAGCTTGCATCAACAGATCAGTTCATGATGCACTTTTGCGAGATACCAAATCTTAAAACAAGGCTTGATTTACTGTTTTTTGCTGGTGAACTACCTGTAAAGTTTGAAGACCTTGCCCCTGTAAGTAAAACTGACCAGCATTATAGGCTAGTTATCTTAGGTAGATGGAAAACATCATTACATTTGTATCAGAAGATCTTGAATGTCTTCCTGTTTTAAGGTCATAACATTCATAACTTTTTTCTTCAAATTGACCTTATGCCTTCAGGTAGTTTGTTTTCAGCCTTAAGTCACTATAGATGTCAGAGAGGCCCTAAGGGTTTAAGGATTGCAACTTCATGTTTTATGGCTTCCAATTTAGCTTTCTGACTGAAGTTTGAAATCTCTTTAATTTAGAGAGCCATTTCAGATGGGGGGAAACCATAGATTGCTTGGGGAAGAAAAAGTCTCTTTCCTATGACCTGCCTGGGGACCTTAACCTGAGCCTCCCAATTCTTCAGTCTGCTTTACACATTTTGCTATAGCAACAGTATATTCAACAAAGTTCAACTTAACATCGTTACTTTGTATCAGAGTGAGGAAGCCTGCTAGGTGTCTTTATGAAAAAGGTTTTGTTGCTAAGAGTATTTGTATCAGTTAGAAGTTTGCCCACTCCATCCAATCCACATAAAAAAAGTAAAAACAGATAGGTCAAAAATACATCACCCTTGCTTCCTCCCCCTTCCCCAACTTCTCCTGGAAGCAGTATGGTTCTTTTCATAACTTGGTCATGTTAGCTATGTGCTGTACTTTGATTAGATTTAAAATTTTATAAGCTTATTTCAAAAACCTTTTTTGAGACTAAATATATGGATTACTGTAAGCCTTTGGGTAAGAGGGGAGTAAAACACTGCATTAGAGAAGTAAGGTTACAGCTGTCTCAGAAAAGTTGAAAAAGTGATGACATTTCCCTGAAAAAGATAATTTAGGTTTACAAAAGGGAAATAAATGTGTGTCTAAAGATAGCCCATAGGGAGGCAAATTTCCAGTCTATTGAAGTCACAAACCTTTTCTTAAACTGTAAGTAACAATTATCATAAATTCATTTAACTGAGGAATGGCTGTAATTTTTGTACTGCATCTCTTTTTGTTGTTATAATAATAACCATCATGAAGAATGCTGTTCACACCATGAAGAGTATATGAAGATAATAAGAACACATACACACTTAAACAAAAACACTTAAAACTTAAAGGTCTTCACAGCTCTCTTAATAAGTAGAGACAGAAAGAGAGTGTTATTTAAACATGGTTAGAGAATTCCATTCTCTTGCAGTGGTGGTTATTAAATGGTGGTTATTAAATGATGGTCATCTGCAATTCAATTAGATCATGAGTCAGACTGGTACATAGTGTGATCTATATCAGTAAAATTTCTCTCCATCTAAACATTTGTTTTCCCTTCCATGCATACAGTGTAGATTGGATATATAGTCATAGGTATACATTAGTGTTCCCAGGCACCTGGAAACCTGGAAAATAGTCTAGAACTTTGTTGTTGTCTTCAAATTTCTTGAAAATCAATTGCAGGATGTGGAAAAATGACACTTCCTCCAAAACTTTCAATCATGTTGGTACATGTGTCCACATTGAATAAATGTTTGTAAGTGAAAGTGGGGAAACATTGACAATTCTGTGCACATCTAGGAATTGACTGAACAAGTGTATTAACTTATGGCCACAGTGAGCACTTCAATAGTAAATTTACTGTTAGTATGTGTATGTGTGAACATGGAAAATGATTCTATGTGCAAAAATTTCATCTTCCCAATCTGAGTCCTTTTCATTGAATCGTGAAAATGTCAGTATTGGTCTTAACTGAAATCAAAAGTCTTAATTTCAGTTTGTCAAATATATGGGGACTAAGCCCATAACCAGGTTATAATGTAAAGAGGGTTGACTTTTCATTGAACTGAACTTGGGATAAAAGTTATAACATTTGAAAAAACTTATCAAATGTGAATTTTGGCTTAGAAGTTAGGTCTTATCTTAGCTAGTAACAATAAGAATTTTTGAAAAATCACAAATGAAAAGATGCTCCTTGGTGTAGCTATTTTTGCAAATTTTGAAGTAAATGTAGTATGTCAAAGAGTTGGCTTGAACAAAACTGTCTATAAGGGGGTGGTGATCATTCAATCCCTTGGATATGGGTCTAGAAACCTGGCATGTTCATGTATACGTCAATATTATGAATTTTACACCATGTTTTCCACAGACAATTGATAACACACTAGAAGGCTGCAAATCTCTCAACTATAGTCAAAAGTTTTTGTCTGTCTTGGAGTATGTCCTTGCTATTGGTAACTTCATTAACAGTGGAAGCAGTAAAGGGACTGCAGTTGGATTTAGACTTTCATCACTACCAAAGGTAAGTAGGCCTAGTCTTTTATACTGGCTGTGAAAAATTCAATTACGAGAGACGTTTATACTTTCCACTTCTCCTTCAAGATTGATTTGCCACCCCACTCTTTCACTCTAAAAACAAAAGATCAAAATTCACTCCAAAAAGAGTTTGAGGGAACACTCCTTGTAAGAGCGAATTTCACTCCCAGAGTGGAGTAAAAATTCACTCCAGATAGAGCAGATATTTCATTTCATGTGTGTGTGAAGTATCGCTGTATTTGGAGTGAATTTTCACTCCACTCTGGGTGAAATTCACTCTTACCAAGATTGGTCCCTCAGCACACTCTTTTCGGAGTGAATTTTGCTCCTTTTTTTAGAGTGTTCCAGAGGACATATTAGAATTAAAAGTTTTATTAGCAAACCTGCCTAGCTTTTGGGCTGATATGTATTTTACAAATTTCCAATGGTTTTGCATTGTACTTGTGCAATGCCAATTATTCTAAGCATTGCAGTGCAGGGACAGTGATTTCCAAACTTTTCTGAGATATGACTTTAATTTGTGCCATTCTTCCCACTCCAACACTAACCCAGACCACTGCTTCCACCTCTACTCTTACCCCTTCCTGCATGAATCTTCATAAAATAAAAATAGAATGAGAATGACCAAGTATGTTAAAGCTACATTCGTGGGTTAATAAAATTACTTGCTTGAAAACTTCCAGTATGATAAAATACCTTTTTACAACTCAGCTTCCCATTACAGCTGCCAGGTTTGGAAATCATTCCCATCCCCCTTCCCCCCCCCCTCCCTGCCATCATGGTTGGAAATCATCTCATAATGACCTATTTTGGTTCATACATTTTAAAATGTGTCTTGTATTCCTATGTTAGCTTTCAGATAGCAGAGGCAAAGACAAGAAATTCACACTACTAAAATATCTGGTACACCAGATTCATAAACATGATCCTGATCTGCTGGACTTCACAGAAGAACTACTACCAATAACTCTTGTACCAGAGGGTATGTCTATTAGATTTTTTATGGCAGATGTAGGGGGGCATGTCTACATGCACTTATGTACAGTCATGGCTAGAGATGCTACCTTCTAGACATAGAATGACTTGATTAAATACAGTAAAGATTAAATCATTTAAGAATATGACAGCTGTTTCAAAAAAAAAAAAAATCGAGTACATGGCCTATATTACTAATAAATCTCTAAAAATGTTATAATTATATGTTAAGCAGTACAGTAGTGTTATTGTTAAGAATTCTTCTATAACAGGTTTCCCTGGTATTTTGGGCTAAGGGTCACTTTTACTTGAGCTTATATGTAATAGCCAAAACTAAAGTAATATGTTTAGTTTCTTGTTTGTGTTCTCACCTTTTATTGGCCATACTGTGTTTTACAGGTCACAAGTAGCTCAGGGACTGTAAGTCTTGAGGACCCCCTTCTTTTTTTTATGTTGTCTTAGGTAACAGCACCGTTTGCAGTTGTAATACTTAATCATTTGTGTTTATATACAGACATTATAATTAATATCCTGTGCAGACTCATGTGATGTGACATTCTAATAAGGTAGCTTTTTCTTTTCTGCAGCATCTGTGAAGGCTCTGCAGGCAGAGGTAGAAGGTAAGTTGAATAGGTACTGATGTTGTTAAGTTTTAAAAGTAAATTCTCTGAAAACAGCACTTGACATATAACTGACGTTTTTCATGTAATTTGCTCCTTAACCTTTGGGTAACTTTACTTGAATAATTATTGAAGGAAGATCTGCCATGTTTAAAGGCTCTGTAATAAAATTGTTTTCAGATGGTGAAATTCTCCTTAATACTAAGTTTACTTTGAGCCCCTCATCCAATTTAAACAAAAGATACCTGACTTGTACACCTTCAAGACAGAGGCACAGTAACTAGCCTGCAGCTGAGTTAAATTTGCTTGTGGCAGCCATATATGTTGACACTCAGTGACTGTGTGCGAGCAGGGAGTTGCTAAAATAGCAACTCCGTGGT
This sequence comes from Holothuria glaberrima, assembly GCA_009936505.3. Taxonomy (NCBI): domain Eukaryota; kingdom Metazoa; phylum Echinodermata; class Holothuroidea; order Aspidochirotida; family Holothuriidae; genus Holothuria; species Holothuria glaberrima. The sequence continues at coordinate 1,642 of WURT03060559.1, read as the reverse complement.
GTGAGCTTATTTATTGGGAACACAACTAATTGTACAAGTTATTGTTTACCAGCCAGTGTGAAGCTATATCTTTTGAATGAATGTCAATCAAGGTGTAGTCATCAAGTGTGTTTAGAACTCTAGGGTTATTCCTAAAGAGGTTTGGGCAGCGAGTTGCTATAGCAATTCCCTGCTTTGGGGGATGCCATATCACTTTTCATTAGTTTGAACCTTCCCACATAGGCAACCAGATGAGATTAGTTTCAAGTTTATCATTTTCAATTTATCTGTGACATGCTACAGAAACAAGTAATGGGTCATTCACAAAAGGGGGGTGGGGTGTTGCCTTTTTCAGTGGGACAGGTTTTTTTTTTTTTTAATTTTCTAAAAAGTCATGAACAGGAGCTTTAATTTCTTCAAATCTTGCCATGTTAGTGAGGACTTTCAATGAAAGTATTACGTTTAATTTACAGGCAGGTATAAAAAATCTGCTACTCTTTGTTTTTACTTTTTGACATACCTTTGTCTCACAATCATTTTCCGAAGTCATGTGTAGGGGATTCTTACATACCTTGACTGCATTTCTGATTGCTGTTCTGCCAAGTAAATTTCTTGTGCAAACAATGTGTAATGGCTCATGCATGCATCAGGACAATATCTGCAATGTTGACAGTCACTGAATAGTGGGATGACATCAATGAAAATCCTTCATGGAACAAAATTGTGAAAAGCAGTGTCTGAAATTAGAAAGATGGCACAGTTTGAAAATTACAACATGGAAAAACCAAAAATCTAAAATTGTGTGCTGTGCTAGATTTTTGAACTAGAATGGTAATATCTAAAAGTAGAGCTTAATTTGTAGATCCCGTAAGAGCGAAAACAGAGATATGCCAGTCTATGCAATCAGTGTTCAATTTTTACGGTGGTCCTGTCGCCCGAGACAACTAGAAATTCTGCAGGACTACCAGATATTGCAAAAACAGGTGTGTAAGGTTGTCCTTCGGGACAACCAAATCTTTTGAAGACACTGATGTTTACATTAGCAGGGCAGTGAATTGCGCAAGCAAGGAACTTTAAAAATCCGATCACAAAATTTTATTTGCAAAATGCAGTGATCACTCATGTTCACTACAACTTCACACACAGTCACTGTTTTGAAATGTGGATTGCACTAAAGCCAAAAGAAGGGGCCCCGTACAAACTCCAGTAGAAGGCCTGCACTGTTCACTGAACAGCTGAATTTCTTTTATAAGCTGCAAATTCGTAGTGCTGGTGATGTTGTTGTATCACTCGTTCTTCGAATCCGGAGCTATGTTTAATTTTTTAACCAGCAATACGAATTTATAACATTAACTGTGTCCACATTTTATATGAATGCAACGTTGTCATCACAAGAAACTAAGCTACGCAGGCAGTTCTTTACACTCACACGTAAAGAATGCAGAACTTATAAAGAGACTAACTTTCGATCCAGATTTCAAATGTACGTATTAACTGAAACTACTTTGATAAAGTGAATTAAACCTTTTGTTTTTCTTCAATGATAGTTAAATTGCATCTGTGATCATGTAAAAAACCTTTTGACCTTTTGTAGTGCCCAAATGAGGATATTTTAGTCCCGAAATTTAGGGTTCGATCACACATTTTAACTACTGCACTCTGT
>WURT03060548.1:0-13864 GCA_009936505.3 Holothuria glaberrima | reverse complement strand
AATGTGGTGGAATATTTTATGCCCCCAATCACAACATTTGCCCCCCAATCACAACACTTGCCCCCCTAAAAATGTGAGGCTGGCTACGGGCCCGTCCATAACTCCTGTCTTGAAATGACTGCCATTTCGTTCAGTTTTCTTCTCATCTTTTTGTCGAATTTTAATGTTTCGAACACAGTTGCCACTTTTCACTTCAAGTAATATTTAGATAAAAACTTAATATAGTCCCCAGTCTCTTTAGTTTTCACATTACACTAACTTGCAACAGGTATCAGTTTGTACATTATAGTGTCGTATAAAAACCATACATAGACTAGGATAATACAAGGGAAATATTAATATATGATAATTAAAGCTGTAGCAAGTCTGAAATGTGACAGATGTATTGAATTCCATTTTCGCTCATACAGACCAAGGGGCACAGGATGAGTCACCTTTCTGTGCTGGAATTTATATCTACAAATTAACCTGGGGAACAGAATATGGCCATTTCACTAGGTAGGTGGTATTAACGCACCCCTCCCTGATATACCACTGTACTCACTTCCACTCACTTTCACGTGTGATGAGCGCTGGGCTACCTTTGACCAATATCTATCAATCTATTTCCTTATAGATGCTGTTTGTATGGTCAATTTTTTCACTTTCTCCGGGAATAAGATATCCGCTGCTGTCATATAACATAGTCGGTTTTGAGGATATATTATAGTACTTGGTGTTACCAGGAGACGGTTCGTCCATTACAATTGTGCGATGATAAATATGAGCTGAGATGTTAGCAAGGTGAACCTCCTCTGATTCCTGACTCTCGGGTCTAACTGTAGTTGTATATGTCTTGTTATTTATATTGTTTATGGAAGTTTCTTGTCCTGTAGAAAGACCCGACGTACTATCTCTCAAATCATTATCTGACAATGTTTCTACGGGTCTTTCTTTTCTCTTTCTTTTAATCCGAAGGATGCATAAAGCCACTGACACAAGTAAGGTACTGATACATACAAAAACGATAAATACAACAAACATTGTTATAAGAACACCATTTGCATCTTTCATATAGTTTTTATCCTCGTGTTCTTCTGCATTGACTATTAAGAATATCGTGGTATTTGTTGTTACAGTGCGACTTCCATAAGATCCAATACACTCAACAAAGAAGGTTCGATATGATGCTGGTTTAAATGATAATATCGTAAGTACACTCAATCCATTGTAGTTTGTTATAACATATTCCTCACTTGGTACATTATTCCACGTAATTTGAACCCCAGTCACATTACTTGTACAAGTTAATGTTACGTTGCTCTCGTCCCTCACAATACCATTTGGTGGAGAAACAGACAGTGAAAATCCCGGAAGAATATGAAGAGGACCGAAAGAGCAAGATCCATGATAGTCATCGTAGGGAGGAGGTAACTGCTGAGTGACATTACACACAAAGTAACGGTTCTGTAATGTATCATTAAAATGTTGGAATAATGAATACGTTGTAAGAATAATTTCTTTGTCTGTTCGTGTTTCGTTTGTAATTTCCAGATGAGATATTACTTCTTGTCCATTGGAATATATTTTAGTAGTAACTGATGGTTTTCCTCTTTCGGTGGAACAATTAAATATAAAATCGTCATTGATTTGATCGCAGAAGATAACTGGTGAGTTGTAGTTTGAAGAACATTGCGGACTTCTCCCTGAGGGGCCATAGATGACTGTAATACCACGAGCTCTGCTGACAGGGCCATTAACACATTTATACACACCCTCATCTTTTCGACTGATGCGATTAATAGTGAATGCATACGTGTTGCTGTTGGTCTCATTAAAGCCATACTTGTTTGAAATATCGATCACGTTAGAACTATCTATTAAAGTAAGGTATCTATCACCCAATATATTATAGTTCGCAAAAGTAATATAGATGACACTGCCACTAGATTTGGGACATGTAAGGATTACTTTCGTACCCTCTCGTACAATGAGGACAGGTGCACGTGTATTTAGATAAAACTGGTCCGAAACAGTTTTATGTTCCTCGGCCTGAACATTGCACACATTAAAAATTATGAAAATCATATGACAGAGTTCCATGGTGATTAAGGAGACGAAACATATATCGCTATATAGCTTGAAGTTTGTTGCAATGAAATCCGATACAAATGATCTTTTATTGATGCTGTTTCCTCGTACCCTGTATTTGGAGTGATTGCGAGAAAATTCAAAGATAGTTTTGGTTAAAGCTAAGTAAATCTTAACAAAAGGTCAATTTTCTGTAAATTTGTCGAATCTTACATACAAAGTAAAACATTGATGAACTTAAGCAGAAATACGGTTTCCAAAACCCGCAGTACTGATGTTGAAAAATCAGATAAGGTGAGCGCAATACATTTATTTTCCATCTTGTACTGATATGTTTTCGTAGCATTTCCATGTTATATTTGTCTAAGTTTTTGCAAAACCTTAATTAGGAGTGACGACCAGGGGCGTAGCGAAGGTCTAATCTTTGGGGGGGTGTAGAGATATCATATTTTGCCGACAGGTCTGGTAATGCGTAAGACGAGCGCGAAGCCCCGGTGGGGACCAGGGGGCGAAGCCCCCGGAGGCTCTAAGGTTTTAGCATATTTCTGGGTAAAAAACTAAGTCCCAGTATAGGTATATTTTTGTTCATGATACATTTATCAATGCAAAGATTCCTTGTAATTTTAATGAGTTAGGCAATTCCCAGAAATATGCTTAAACCTCACAACTTTCCGAGGCTTCTCCCCCTGGCCCCTGCAGGGGCTTTGCCCATGGCCCTAAGGAGGGCCCCTGGACCCCAACCGCTAAAGTTCACGTTTTTGCGCTCGTTGTACGCATCACCAGATCTATCGGCAAAACATCATCTCTACCCCCCCCCCAAGAGTACACTTTCGCTACGCCCCTGGTTTTTACTTACTCGTCAGGCATTAGAAGTTCAGGTTGTTCATTTAATGATATCCTCGCATATTTATTGAATTTTCTGTTCCTCTTCTACCAAAAACAATGTGACCACCAGTCAACAGGCAAACACTGACAGCAACCCTCCCCTTGAGACATTTCACTAACCGTGAATTTTTATTACGGATGCTGGAATAAAGCAACAATTAACCTTGAATAGCACCGTGTGTGCACAGAAAATTGCCCCCCCCCCCAAAAAAAAACAAACAAACAAACAAACAAACAAACTGCACTTGAAAAATTACCTTGGAAAACGGTGCTAAGTTTTGATCTTCTTGGAAGGTTATTTTATATGTATATACAACACTGTGGGTAACTTCTGAAACTTTCTATCGTACTTACCGTGTTTCATTGAAAATCTCTGCCTCGATTCTGATCCAATTGACTCTGAATAAATGACTGAAGCTATCAGTCATTTAACGCGTGTTCAACGTGAGCGATTTGGAACTTGTAGCTGAACACGATACATACATCTTCAGCTTCCTCATCCGGTGATTTATACGCAGCAAAAGGTTGAACACAAGACCCTAGCTTTTCAGAGATGTCAGTGTATAAGAGGACAGTATCGAACCGAAGAGCATAGGTTTGCCCGAATCGCTCGGATTCCCACATTGCACGCATAAGTGACACATTGGCACTTTGTAAGTTCAATCTGAAATCAAATTCTAATTGCTTTGTAAATATTTGAAACAACTAGTGTCTTTAGAACAGTATAGTACTACGGAAGCTTAAAATACCATCAAGATCACACGATCGTTTCCCAATAAAAGTTAACATTTTCAGTAAAATGTTTAGATCACAAGATAATATATTCACAAGAAACAGAAGAATGATGAATTGCCTATTTCGAATGACCTTGTGATATCAACAATTTTCTTTAAAATGATAAATTGACTGTTTCCAAGATCTCGTGATTTCATCAATTTTCTGCAAAATGTTTAAATCCTAACTTCTTTTAAACTGAACAATTCAACAATTTTCTGCAAAATGATGAAATGAAGACTGATCAAATGATCAAATGTAGTGATTGCAACAATTTCTGCAAAATGTTGATATACCGACTGCTTTCCATGTGAGCAAATCAACATTTTTCTGAAAAATGATCAACTGACGGTTTTTAAGATCTCGTGATTCCAACATCAATATGAAAAATGCTTAATTACTGACCTCTATCCCAATCATGCAATGCAACATTTTCTGCAAAAAAAAAAAAAAGAAAGAAATGATGACTTACCAGATCACGTGATGTCGACAATTTTTTTACAAAATGATGAAATGGTGACTTATCAAATGTAATCATTTCATCAATTTTCTACGGTGGTTCTCAGAAGACATCGCCTTCTCTGTCTTTAAACAAGATATATTAAAGAACTTGCCCCATTTACCATGCTTCAAGTTGTTGGATTGTACGAGAACAAGACAAAATAATCGTCGTCATTGTGCTTTCATGGTTCGCTGAGCAGGCATTAGCGTCAGTATTAGCTCGCCGGGGGGCTAAAACATTTTCACAACAATCATCCCGAATATTGCAGGCGCGTAACTAGGATTTCCCAAAGGGTGATTCGTTGGGCTGGATCAGGGAGATGGAAGAGAAGTTACATTCAACGCTCTACAAATATATTGGTAAAGAAACGGGGGAGGGGACAGGGTGGTTCCAGAATTCGACCAATGATGGGTGGCAACTTAATGCCCCTCTTCTTGCTGGGAGAACCAGGACAGGGAAGAAAATGTAAAGAGCAAAATATCAACAGCAGGTAAGAGAGCGGGGTGTTAACTGGAGGGTTAATGGGGGTGGGAATAATTTTTTACATATTTTCATTTCATGTCTTAGTGCATTTGACATGAAGTGTGCAAATTTGAAGTATCAAACCAGGCGCGGATCAGGGGTTCTACACTAAAGGAGAGACACATTTTGTACTGGATTGTTATGAACCCATGAACGTCGAAAGCGTCGAAAACGCTAAGCGTTGACGGGGTAGGCGTTCCATTCAATAAATCTGCCCTCCTTGAGAGAAAAAGTAGGTACACCGTCGGGGTGTCTGATGGCACTTCAGGGATGCCATATTTATTAAGGAATCCCCGACGAAGCTGGAAAATTTTGGAACTCGGAGGCCATGATCCCCTGTCCCAACCTTGCCCCACCCCACCCCACGAATAACATGCCTTGGATCGTGTCTACGAGTATATCCTGAGAGTTGGTTTCCCGGTTAGACTACTGTAGGCTACCAGGCTACGGTACCGTTCGACAAATACAAAAGAACAGCTTGTCCCTTTTTTGGCGTACTGGCGGATTGGCAAAACCCGATTTTGGTGTAGTGACGAATCTGTTTCTGTTTCCAAGTTCACATTATATGAAACCAAAGTGTGAAAACGCCATGAAACCAGAGCGCGCGAAACACGCCCAGTTTGTTTTGGGTAACAATAATGAAAGGTTAACACGAATGCAGTGAAAAGGTGCTCGAGAAGTGAGCCGGAAAATAGCCTTTACTACACTAAAGTGTTGGCAAAGTCGTCTAGTACTCTCAGTTGCAGGCCTATGGGCTTAAACTATCAGTTCTATTAATATGAAATTCCTGAACAAAATACAAAGTGTTCTTTTACTTTTGTATGGTATACAGCGTGATACGCTTTCATTTCACCATTTTGGACGGCGAACAAAGGGGAAACGTGCCCCCCAGTCCCCTTTGGATCCTCGCCCGAAATACATTCATTCTCTTACACCCCCCCCCCCCCCCCACCCAACCAAGAAAACACTGTCTGTCCCCTGATGTATAGCTCCGTGGAATGTGCACCCTTCTGCTTTGCCACATGGACTACTTTTAGAAATACTAAATTAGAACGTTTTTATTTGCAGAATATATAGCAGTTTTGCAGAAACCAAACAACCTTATACATATAACGAACATCAAGATGGAGCTTCATTAATCCATTTGTCACGGTGCAGGTTAAGTGATCGTCCACTGCTGATTGCGCGCCAAGATACCTGTCGTTTAGATAGTCAAATGTCCTAAAGAAACCGATTGATTTGTAAAGACAGCATGTTTTCCCATTGCTCGATAAATGCTTAAGAATACATGAAATACACTCTTCTCAATTGGCTCCAATAGCTCTTTTCAAAACACTTTATGAAAATGTCTCAAGGAGTTAGAAATATTTTTATGTCATTAATGTTCATTTGTAATATGATAAAAACTAAACTCGGAGTTTTTTGTAAATAGAATAAATTCTTCATAAAACGGTTTATTTACAAGTTAAGAATAGACAGTCTGGAAGTTGGTCTTCTCTATGTCGAACCTTTGCACAATTTTATTGAGGGAGGAATCATTGTCAATTAACATATAAATCGTCCTCAAGTGTTTTATTGTTTCGTTTTACATCGTCGACCTCAATTCTTATTCCTAACAGACAACCAGCATGTAGACCACTTTTCTACTTCCAAAACGCAGGTTTTATGGCAACGTTCGAAGAAGATTTAGTGTTCGTCAACTGGCACTTCCTCGTGAGCAATGTATGTCGCTATGATTAATCTAGAAGACGTCTAACTTTTGCAGAGTCGTGCTTGTCGATCGTCTGTCTTCTCTCCTTTTTTTCCCTTTTCCCCATAATAAATTTTTCTGCTGAAAGGTTTCTCATTGATCTATGAACTAAACGAGACACCATCGATCCATGCTTTACTTTCTGCTTCAAGAACAATGTATGTCGACAAACATGTCCTTAAGCATGACTCTATAGGTTCTATATCCAATTTCCCAACATATTGGTGTGCACATTGGACATTCTACGAACAGACCTTTCTCCACAGAACAGGAGCGGATTTAGAGTGGAAGGAGCTTTTCTGGTTCCAGTCCCCATTTTTCGCCACAACTTCTTTATTTTACATGGTGACAAATGTTCTCTCAATTAGAGATTCTTTGCCTCATCAATCATTTCTTAGTTTTAAATTGTAGAAAAAAAATATTTTACATTGTCATTCCTATTTTTATGTTGAGATTCTGGCTGAAATTGCATTTGTTACAAGCCAAAATGACCAAACAATCACATTCGTCAAAACGGGGACGAGCTGTCCTAATGAGAAGGAAATTCTCGACCTTTACTATAAAATGTGTTATATATATATATGCGTGTGCCCCCCCCCCCTTGGATCTGCGCCTGCAAGTTTTTGACCGTTGTGGGGAATTTTGTTACGTTTTGTACTGTTTTTGTTTTGTATTGCTTTGTTTTTGCAAAATCTGACACACAGTGCACATGCATAGAGCGCGCAGGGCGCTAAATGTTTACGGAGCTCTTATAAGAGGGTATGCTTATGTAATGGTAACACGCATTGTGTCATAACCAAATAACCGTCCTCTCCATAGTCTTTCACCGAATATTGTTGTTTACGAAAATTAAATGTGAACAAGTATGGATTGATCAGCATTGCGCGATATTCCTTAGGCTAAGTTAGGCACAGGTTACTAGAGGGTGTGGCTAAGCAGACTCCTCGTCGCGAGGAGCGAGCACAGAAAATTATGCATTAAGGAATACTAAGACAGACCCACCGAGAGCCGACCCGGGAGCGGGGAAAAAGAATAAACACTGGCCCTTTCGGGTTGTTGAAAGGATGAGGAGAGCTTCGAATGACAAAGGAAAGCGTTAGATGGCTCAGTCGCAGGGTGATGTTCTCTTCCACCACCTCTTGACTCAGCAGTGAGACACTGTTTCTTACAAAATATGTTCATTATGATGTTGCGTGTGAATTGCGAATCTTTCAAATAGTGAAAAAGAGGACAGAACTTCTAATTGATTTAATTTTGTGTTTCTCCAGGATCACGCCTACACGGCAGAAATAACTTTTTTTTTTGTAGAATCTTTACCTTTACATAGCCAACATATCTCAAACGAGTGTTAAAGCAAATGTAACTGAACGAAAAAAATATTTCTAATTTTAGAACAAAAATGTTACAGAAAATAACGTTCATTACTAAACCCCTTTTCTGGATCATTTTGGTCAAAAATACTGAACCACCTGGAGTCATACCGGGGTCAAAAATTTTATTTTCAATCAATTTTTCATATAGGGGTCACAGTGGTCGGCACGGAGGGCACGACTCCCTATGCCCCCGCCTGGCTACGGGCCTATCTATCATTCTGTATAGCTTGCGTAGTTTGTTTACAGGAGCATCTCGACTCAGGTACTTAAGCCTCAAGGGTTGGCTCTTTAGTTTTTAAATGGCGCCAGGAGTTGGCCGCATCATAATTGACCTTACCTGTTTCTTGAAAGAAGGATAGTGATATTAAAAATCCATATGAAGACTATGTGGGTTGTGTAGAATAGTCCTCGGGGTTTCATTGTAAATTGCTGCAGTTTCTGTAGGAGTTAATTTTAGCATATAACTGCCAGTAATATAGTTATGGTGTGACCACACGCTACAGAACTATATTCAGAAAAATATCGTTATCGTATCGGATTCGTTCTCGTTGCATGGTGTGACCGAGCTTTACTCTACAAAATAGTCACTCTTGTACTACGAATAGGCCAAACCAACACCTAAGTGGCCAAACTAAACACACTGAGCCCACAGGGCTCATAATAGCTATGAATTGTATACTCGTGTTTTTCAGCTGCCATGCTTAGCTGATGATTGCGTAATAAGCTGCCCAGCAGGCCGTGTCATACAATTTATTGCGAAAGCGAAAGGTGAGAGGGGGCTTCGCTGAATGACGAGGTGGTTCGATGGGAAAGTGTGTTCACCCGAGCCCTGAACCCCCTGTTTATACACATAACCTGATAACATTTGACCAATAAAGACCAAATATCTGTGACGTTATTAGTGGGGCACATAGGATAGTTCACATTCGGAGCTGATCCTACCTTGACGTTTCTAAAATCCACGAATTACACAGCCACATACAATGATCGACTATAACATTAACGTGACAGGTACAACCGAGAGTTGCTACTATAGTCTTTTGGTTACTGCCTGATTAAGAAATGTTTACCAAAACTCGTATGAGTCTTCATCAAAAATTTTACTGTACCAACAGATGCACTTGCAAAAGACCGATCTTCTTATCAAACTTGAAGAGGATAAGTGTTGAAAAATTATACCTTCGTAGGGACTGATTCAAGAATTTTTCAAGCAAGCTACATTGCAGGAAACCGCACTCTATGGAACAAAATGTCCCTTCACAGATCCTTTTCGATAGTATGGGAATGAAGTTGGCATTCCAAGCCCTAGAATGCAGGAAATCGCCCAAATTTGTAATTACCTTTCTAAAATGGATGCATCAGGTGTGGCGCGTGGCACCAGCATTAATAGACGGATGTTGAGCAAACTCCTTGGTGGTGACCAGCAATCTGAAGCCCGGAAGTATGGCGAGCGGCAGAGGTGTGAAGGGTGCTGGAACTCGATCGATTGGAGGAGGAAACCTTGTATACACTACCACTTATTTCATCTTAAAGCACATTTTGCACAACACACAAGCTTTACTAACGAGTTAGTACTGATTAAGCGTTTTGCTTGAAAATGTGACTCGCATAGTTCCACAATACGAGATCGCGCTATAATTTATATGAATATAATGAAGGATCTTTCCCTATTGAGGGCCAAAATAGATCGACTACAAGTCGGTGGCTGACCTCTAACGGGGATAACATTGCATCGTATCCACCCCTCTGCCCTACGTGTGTATTACCAAAGTCATTAACTGTAGGCTACCATTCGACAAATACAAGTCTCAGAACAATCATGGGATGGAGTATCTAATTCTACAGCGCCGACAATTTTAGTGGTTGTGTTAAAGAATTTGACTTCCTTAAAAATCAGTTAAAACGTCGGAGCAACTGACTGTTCTTTGTGATTATCCTTTATCGTGCTTACAGTAACGCTGGGGTGGCGCCAGCTATGGGCATGGGCATACTCTCGTCCCAGCCCCACCCCGTCCGGAAGGCTGGCCCATAGGGGAAATTTTCTTATTCCTTTGGTAGCCTTTACAGCTGACACGATAAACTATGTCATCTCCGACCTCACAGAAGCTCGTACCCCGATAGTCGAGTACGGGTACCGTGACGAGTACGGGTACGGGTACTACAACACTAGTATTTAATGTCAAGGATGATAGTCATCAAAGCTTCCCTTCTTGTGTTTACAAGGTTTCCACAGTTTTATTTTGTTTACTCCAAATAATCTTTTGACTGCCACCAAAACCAACGCTCGTCTAGGCAGGCGTGGATCAAGGGGGGGGGGAGTAACTGGGGGCAGTTACCCCTATGACCAATGTGGCGCCCCCTTATAAAAGAAAACTGCGCCCTCTGCGTCCTAAGAAATTAAGTAAATGTACCACTTGCTCGTTTCCAGAAAGAAAAGAAAAGGAGGAAGCGAAAGAGAAGGAAGAAGAAGAGCAGACGAGGGGTGGGCTAGGCCTATGTCTGAACCCTATAATTAATCCAGAGCTTGCAGGAGGCCCAATTCCGGTGTCTGCAGCCTTTAGATACTCTTTAATAATGCACAAATGAAGGAAGGAAAATTTTCGTAATAGTTCAAGAATGTTTCTGTGGACTCCACAGACATATTTTTGCGTAAAATGGGCATAAAGTATCCAAAAGGAAGGCTTCAGGTGGTTTGTTGACAACGTACCCTTCTCTTAGACAACAAAGGTTCCCTCCTCTTTCACCAAACCAAAAGTTAGAATTCACCAAATTAGAAACACTTTTCAGCCATATATGATTAGTTCCGAAAATACCTCAAAGACAGCACCATTTTGCATCTAAGCAACCTTAAATTAACAAAAATTTCTCAAAGGGGAGGGGGACACCCTTCCCCCAGCAAACCCCTCTTTCAACCAGTCTAAAATTAGAATTCACTAAATTATGAACATTTCCAGCCATATATGATCAGTTCAATAACTATACCAAGATAAGACCATTTTGCATCTCAGCAACCTAAAGATACCAAAAGTTTCTAAACGGGGAGGCACCCCTCCCCTTAGACCCCTCCTATAGGACAGCGATCACTCTCCTTATGTTCCCCCTATTAATATACCCTGGCGCAGCCTCTACATACGTTGGTGGTTGCATTTTTAACTCCATCCGGCTCCTTTAGAATCTGGCGCCCACCTGATCGACTGCCCCCCATCAGTGATGGGCTGGATCCGCCCTTGCGTCTAGGCTCAATATAAAGCATCTTCATGCTAAGTACATAATCCCTCAAGATAACCTTTCTGGAGATATCGTGTTTGCTAGGCTTGTACAATTTGACGACAATCAAATTTGATCGCGTTTTCTAAGATGTCTTGAAGAAAGAGGACAATGCACGTCCTTTCAGAACCAACGTAGAAAAATTGATCAATGACAACATCTGGTAGTCCCATTTCACCCTTAGAGAGAAATCAGCAATTGACCATTTTGCGGAAAATTGTTGCAATAACAAGATCTGGGAAGCAGTCAATTCATTAATTTTCAGCAAGTTGTTTAATTGCTCACTTGGAAAGCAATAAGTAATTCTACATTTTGCACAAAATTGTTTATATCATGGAATGGGATAAGTCAACATTTCATCAATTGTCAAAAATTGTTGCAATTACTATATCTTATAAATTATAATTCAACTATTTTGCGGAAAATTGTTGGAATCATGACATTTTATAAGTCTGTATTTAATCATTTTGAAGAAAAATGTTGAATTGTTCAGTCTTAAAGAAGTTAGGAATAAAACATTTTGCAGAAAATTGTTGAAATCACGATCACGATCACAATCAATTCATTATTTTGAAAAAAAAGTGTTGAAATCACAAGATCTTTCGAAGTAGGTAATTCATCATTTTTCTGTTTTTTTTTAAATATATTATCTTGTTTTCTGAACATTTTTCTGAAAAATGTCAACTAACATGGGAAAAGATCGTGTGATCTTGATGGCCTTTAAAGCTTCCGTAGTATTCTCATTATTTCAGTTGTATTACCCATTGATTTTATCGTTATTGTAGGTAAGTGACATATTTATGTACACGAAACTTTCTTAAAAATGAAGATGGCGCTCCTTAACTTCAGGGAAGGAAACCTTAAGCCACCTATCGCTGCTGCCCCAAACACGATTTTTACAATCGTCTGGCATCATCGGAATGAGTTGTACTTTTGCTAGAAAGAGGTATCGTTACTTTTTACTTCGACTAAAAAACTTCTAGTCGAAGTAATGCGATCGCCACAGCAGTTTTCGACGAAGCGTTTAGAGATTTTGCCTTTGAATTGCGTTTTCTCGGCTGTTTTGTAAGCTACGGATCTGAAATTTAGAGAGGATGTGTAACGTGTCAAGCAAATTCTACCACTAAAATTTTGTTATTGATCGATAGTTATATGAAGTCTCTACAGCTTGTTTTCAATGTTTGGCCATAAAGCCCGTCTTCCTCTAGGGATTTTGATATTTGTGCCTGAAAGTTTGCACACCAGTTCATGGGTTGTCCGTGCTCATAGCTTGTACAGGAATAATCGATATTACGAGAAACTATGTTTTTAGAGGGGAATTTTGAATTGAAAATTGACCGTTCCGCGGTGGGAGGATTTACTCCTGATTGGAACAAAAAATAAAAAATTAACTGATCTTAGTTGCTTTTAATTCTTGTCAGTAATCTTCTCTGTAGATTTCATTCCATTTTATCTACTTATGTGGGGGGGGGAGGGATCCGAAATAAAAATAACCCTCTTTTCGTATGAAAGAATCGATTCTGCTAAGCGCAAACACTTGCTTGATATTTTGAAGCAAAGACGGTGAGGACAACGCCAGCTGAAATCATTTGGCATTCAGTTTTGCTTTATATTTCGCGCTCGATTTGGCCAAGCAAACAACTTCACGGCCAATGTATAGCCACGATAAAAAACAGTGGCTTGCTGTAGTTAGTTAGTCAGATGAGGTTTTACGGCCCAGTTTGTAACCAAGTAATCCATCTGTTTACATTTAAGGCAAAGCTTGAGCAAAGCTACTCATTGTTTGCAATTTCGATTGTGTTTGAACAGGGTAATCCGAACCATGTACCTCGCGGAGCATTCTTTGTTTGCTCATCTCTTTGGGGCTCCCCAAACATGGGTGATCAAGGAATATGCCGCACAGCCTGCTACGTAGGCAATGACAATAGTCTATAATGAAGGGAGAGTATTTCGTTGCCCCGGCCGGTTGCGATTCAATTTCCTTTCAAATATTGTCTTTGCTTTAAAATGCTCTATCAACTTAATTATTGAAAATATTTTTACGACATTTGCGTGTAATTGTCGGTTCGGGATATAACTTATGAAATCGAATCAAGAATTATATGTACGAAAGACACACATATTTTTTAATAAACCCATGGTTTTTTACTGCTTCCTAAAAATCACTCTTGTTCAGAAATCAGCTTGAATAAGATGGCATTCAAAGGGGTAGGGGGTCAATATTTTTGGGGCAGGGATATTTTTTGCCCGAATTTAGAATTTGGACCAAGTTGCCCGAATAAAAACTTTATTTTCTTGGCTGTATCATTTGCCCGAATCCACTTTTTTGCCCTAATTGGGAGGGCAATTTGCCCGATGCCCCGTGGTACGCTTTTAATGAAATTGATGGGCAGTAAATGGCTGTTGACAAGTAGTGTTTTCTCGTGTGAGCCTATTACTGGGGGTGGATTGTCCAAGCAAAAGTTCCGTGGTGAGAATATATTGTCTCGTCCGCAAATGTTACCGAGCTAAAATTGTCCAGATGTTTTTCAATCACCTTCCAATATGTTTAATTTACCAAAACAAAATTGCACTAACATTGAGACGCAGAGCCAGAATGGGCCTTCCCTGCTGAGTCCCCCATTTCGACAGCACCTTTTTTAGACGGTACCAAAGCTTGTTAACAATATGAAGTGCTTATTTTATTTGCCAGATGCCCGAAAGAAACACCGTTCAAGTGCA
>WURT03060537.1:0-13864 GCA_009936505.3 Holothuria glaberrima | reverse complement strand
TAATGATGTCACTGCTGATGCAGGAATAATCCTCAGCGAAATAAAATGTCAATTTCTAGACTATCAGTAAGTCTTAATACACCAAATACTACAGGCTTCTCAAAGGCACAGGTGCCGAACATAGTGCCAGTGGCAGAGATTCATAATGGCCGTCTGAAAAGAACACTTGCGATGGCATAAGTATTTAAAACAAAAAGAGCCACCTGTTTCAATACCACATCAAAACCTGCAGCAGGACACAAATATTAGCTCAAAAATTTGATTTTTGTGTATAGTTTTGACACTACTGACAGTATCTGAAATTTTTTAGGAGTTGCAAATGTACAGTACAGTAGGTATAATTGCAGTCTGAACCTTATGTATGACAGTAGCTTGACTGTACATTGTTCTAAACTCTGTCAAATGGTTAAGCGGCTACAAAATTATGTTGGAGCCCCATGCATTATGAACAATACATTCCATTTTGTCATTAGTAGGGTTGTTACGATATGATGATATCGGCCAAAAATATTGATACGTAATGTTGCTCCCAATATCGTTTATGAAATTGCCCAAATGATATCGTTAAAATCCCGCCATGCACGCAACGTCCTCTCAGACTTGATGAGCTGTCTGAAAATATTTGTCGCATATATAGATGATTTACTTTATCAAAGAAGATCTAGTTAATAAATCTGCAAGAATGCACACGGAATTGGCATACCCACACAATAACAAGTATAAAAGTGCTCATACACATACACAAACATTTGTCTAGTATGCACAACCAATGCATTGCATGTAACAAAATGACAACTACAGTTGGTAGTGCATCGTGCACCTTTCAAAGGAAGGCTCTTGGTGCGTGTGAAAACAGCTGTACCATGGGCTAGATTATAAGCAGTTCTTTACAGTAGTACCTGGGCAATAATATAATGGTAGAAATGGGCAAATGTCTTACTCCTGTTGCTAAGGCAGTTTTTGTCACAAATAACATCGGCATTGGGGATTTCCCACTGATAGGACCAGTGCCATGTATTGAATTTTAGAGATGGTGCCTTAGAAAACAGAAACGGGATCTAGCAATATCGCGATATCGTTTGGTTATTGAAGGAAAATTTTTCATGATATCGATAACGAAAATTTCATATCGCAACAACCCTAGTCATAAGGTTTGCCTGGAGAATAGTCATTTATTATTGCCATTTACAAAAATACCATTAGGAAATGCTGTATTTTGATGTCCACTTTTATAGTTTGGTGTAGAATGGTTTTCATGGGAGGCCTTCTGGTGAATTTACTGTAAGCTCTGATATACTAGAGAAGAAATCGATAATTGATTGTGACAGCAAAATTCTACTTCTAAAAATCTAAATAGTTGAAACACTGGTAGCTGAAGAGGGAATATTATTGATTTCTTCTTCATATAATTACTGTGACATTGTGACTGTTTATGCTCAGAATTGGTATGCATTGTTGAATTTGTATAGCTATTCGACCTTAGTCCACCTTGTTTACCAAAATGTCATTTAATACACTACTGACTAAATGTTTCCATCTTGTGACCCTTACTTTTTACTGTACAATATATGTATGCATGATTGAAACTTGGTCCTTGATGGTTACAACTTAAATATTTGCAGGTATAATAATGATAATGATAATGATAATGATAATGATTACAACAACTACAAAGAGAATGACAACAATGTTCTTATAAAGCGCTAAATCCATTTGCTTGGAAGCATAGTTCAAAGCACTTAACAAAACAGTTATCATAGCATTTGTACTTTTTCATTTCACAGGTGGAAAGGATGATTTAACAGAAATGATGTCAAAAATGAAACCAAACGTAGGAATGGTCCATGGGTTGCCATTTGTATCAGATCGTAAGGGTTTTGCAGCAGTATTAGATAAGGTAATAAACAGTGTCTCTACATGATGTGTGCTATAAAGTACTGTAAATTAAATTATGTGTGAGATTTGGTAAATTTTTATAAGCAGCTGTCTTTTGTACAGTCCAAGTTGTGACAACTGGATTTAATACCAGTTTGAAGAAGAACAGGCAGTACTAGAGTTTTCTGCTTAGGGAAGTCATGTTAGTCCTGCCTTAAATTTATCAAAGGCAGATACTACAATTTCAGTTCAATTTCTGTTGGGAGAATGATGTGGTGTAATCCTCCTTTGTTTGTAGATCATTGCTTTTAAGTTTTCAATGAAATAAGGGCTTGGTAGGAATGTCACAGTGTTGTTGGTTGATGTTGCAGGTATCAGCAGTATATGGGATTAGTGCAAAATGGTTGCTTTTACTGATGCAGCTTACTGATGTTGGCAAAAACAGTGGTACATTTACAGGCCGATAAAGAACCCATACAAGTTAGCTAGGAACATTCCTACTTGAAAGTTGCATTGAAATATAGATTGGCAGGTGCAACAATATTAAATTTTGTAAATGTCATTAGCATTCTCAGGCTTAAGAAGAGTTCAGATAAAAAATGAAAATTAGATCAAACATTGACTGATGTTGCTGAGTGTAATCGGATATCACACTGACCAATTTCAGCTGTTTGAGTTAGTCCTTATTGAAATGTGTTGGTACTTGGTGTTCAGTACTAAACAAAGTTTAAATTTTATCATGCTTTATTTTGTATAGATTTCTCCATATGGCAAAGCTGGCACTTCAAGGAGAACAAATTCCAGTGTTAATGTTACAGTGTACAAAAGTTTGAACTAAAGACTTCCCCAGCTCCCTCCATTCTCTTAAGAGAATATCTCAAAAGCTGTATGGGATTTTTTGGAATGTTTTTGCTTGCCTTTTTAGACAAATAATAATCTTTTTTATTCTCCCACTTCTCCTTAGGTCTATTTTGGAGGTGCCCATGCACGTATGTACATCACTATGAACGTGTGGGGCATCATCTGTGTCTCAGGCATGTCAAATCTTATCAGAAAGTCAATTCTGGATGACGCAGGTGGACTCAGGGAATTTGCAAAGTACATCTCAGAAGATTATTACATGGGAATAGCTTGCCAGAGGAGGTATGTAAAGCAGGCACAAAATTTTATGAAGTTTATTTCTTACTCAAAATACCACTGTGTGAAACTCTGCTTCGTGAATAATAAAATTACCGTCTTGGGAAATGTTTTGCAGTCCAGATCTGTAGATAATGTAATATCGTACCGGTTCTTGACATGGGTTTTCTCACCCCTAGCTCCCAAGATTTTCACATAACTACTTTAAGGAAGTATAAATTCACCTCACGTTTGTGTACTCCTAAGCTTGACACTGTTACCTCTAGTGCTGTGCTTTGCTGCTCCCGTCAACCATATATTGCACCATCTTATTGTCCCAAGTAGGGCACTGGCGACTTTTGAAGGGATTTTAATGTGAACTTTTTTTTTTAATTTTTAATTGGAGAGCATCTTAATGTGGAAGTCCTTTTAGAGCATACCATTTCTGTGTACCTCATGTATATACATTATTTAGAAGGATGTCTTTTTATGGGATTTGTTTAAAGTTACAGTTCATTATAGAAAAATGAAAATACATTGTGAAATACATTGTTAAGTCAGTAAAATTAGTCAAGTAATGCTATTGCTACATTGTGAGGTAGTTGATATGTTCAATTGAGTGGATTCTTCAGAATATAACTTTGTGGATATTTGCTGAAAATGTGCCATATGTGGTTAGCAGCACATTTTGAAGGACAATTACTGGTTCACTGGGTTGGATCTGTTTCATGAGAGAGTAGCTACCACCTTTCCAGGACTGATCCAAATAATATCGTGACATTACCATTACACTCAGCTTTGTAATTTATGTTAGAAAAAAACTGCAAGAAATCAAGTTTAGGGACACTGAGATGTAGAGCTGCAAATGTGCAACCTCCTGTAATGGGCAAACTGGGAACATGCTTATTCCTTCCAGCTTCCAAGGTGTTACTACCAGTGTCTCCTCTAGGCAGCTTAATAAGAGAATGATACCCATTGGAATATGGTAATTAGTTTTGCTTAAGTTGCAGGAGTTTTTAGGAGTTAAGTTTGGCAAAAGCCTTACAGACTGGAATTTGGAGAATTTTAATGGTTAATTATACCTGAAAGTTTATGTTGTTATCACATGCATCCTGATTTTAGTTACAAACTGTGATATTTACAATTACAGTTCATTTTGTATGGTAATTGTTTCCTCTTGATGTTTCAAGGGGGAGGGGTGGGAAGGGGTAGGGGGGTGCAAGGGGAGAGGAAAGTGTCTATTCTGTCTGTATTACCTTCATGGAAACAGAATACTATGAATAGCTTCATCTTGTTTCATCATTACCATGTTTGATTCTATTTCAGTGGATATGTGACCAGACTTAGTTCTTTCCCAGCACTTCAAAATGCTGGTTGTCCATCACTCCAATCTTTTCGTAAGAGAATGGTGAGGTAAGTCGTAGAGAGGATTGTTTTTGTAACTACACATTGTTGGAGATACTGGCAGTATTGACATTCAACTGGCATTTTCAAATTTGGGGGGAAACATTTCACAGGTTCAGTGTGCATTATTTATATAACACACAAAATGCCTTGAATAGAGCTGATTTGTAATGTATTTTCAGGCGTTGGGGAAGTAGCTTGAAATAGGGAAGGGGCAAGGAATTGGGATGGGTTAAGGAGCAGGATGGGAAATATGGATTGGGGTAGTGATCTGGGCATTGACAGAAGCTTCACTGGACCCGAAAAAGTGGAAGAAACCTATAATTCTGGTTGACAAGCTCTGTATTAATGCTCTGAAATGGTGCTCCTTTGTTATGAAAATCCTGGGAAATAAGGCAGGTCTCCTGAAAGCATGTTGGTTCCTTTTTTGAATATTTGCCTGTAACAAATTTTGTTGAAGAGAAAATTGAACAATGTTGTTAAAAATATATGAAATGTGAAGAAATTTACTGATTTTGCAGTGATGAAATGCCAATGATCATTTATAGTTACAGTTATACGGGTTTTGTGCATTCTATGCCAACTGTGTTGGTGCAGCTACAATACAGGTTGGTATGTTACTTGAGATTGGTTCTAATGCATATAGTTGGATATAAAGGATTGCACTTCTAATATCATCTTGTTCATTGTGGAGAGACTGTGGAGACAGACTTCTTAAATCTTATCTGGTATGAGCCTCTGCACCTCTTTGTACTCTAGTGGGATTTTTCTGTAGTCCTTTAAAGTCTCATTTATTTTTAGAAATCTTTTTACGTGATAGATAAAAATTGTTTTCTTTTTCATCACAAGGTGGACAATGGTTCGAGTAGCTACTGTGCCATCCACAATTATTGGTGAACCTATGACAGAGTGCTTCATGCTGGGTATCTATGTTGCATGGGCCATCCATTACCTCAAAGGATGGGATCCTGTAGTTTGTTTCATGGTTCATGTTCTTCAGTGGTTTATTCTGGACTATGTACAACTCAAAGCATTACAGGTAAGACTTGCAAGTCAGCATTTATCCTGTGTCCTGAGTGGGAAGTAAGAAAGGTTCATTTTTATTTCAAGGCTGCTTTAGCTCTTTTTTCTTAGCTTAGTTCAGGCAGGTAGAATTTAGTAATGGGCAAACCTTTTTTTTTCCCTTTCAAAAAACTATTTTCTCCTATCAAAATGTGAAAAGTTCAAAGATCATAAAGAATTCTGTTGGTACAGACATGACACATCCTCCCTTTCTTCTAAACTTTTCAAAGAACTCAGTTCTGATGTAGAATTTATACCTTCATCTTTCTTTGTTAAGGCCTTGCTCACCAACTTGCAAGTCCCACCCCTCCAGACAGACCCCTTTTTCAACGCAGTCAATGAAATCCGTTTACACAGCCATGAACCATCACTATATTACCCGTTTTCAGAATGAAAAATAGTAGAATTTTTGTGGTAAAAAAAAACACACTTTTCCTTCATGGAGCTCAAGTAAAGCATACTGGTGAAAAGCCTTTTAACTGAGGTGGAATTTAAATATCATCATTTAAGATTACTTACACTTTAACCAATGTCAAAATTCTAGTAAAAATAGTCCCCTCATAAAATGTGACCTTGTGGTGAATAATGTCTGGGGAATCAAAGTAGCTGGTATACCCAGGGTCAGATTATTTTCCATGTAAAAAAACTCAAGTGTGGGTTATTTATAAGTATTGAGGTTGAACTACAACAAGCAACTCAGAATGAGAGTAGTTGCAAAAAGTGATATAAAATTTCGATTTTCAGCGTGGTGGTTTTCTTCTCAAAAAGTAGTTAAACCCTCTTTGAGAATTTTCAACACAGTGAATTTTATTGTGGGTCTTAAATAATTTTGCAGAGGATTTTAACCCTGCTTAATCATTTTCCCCAAGGTAAATGTGTTTGTAGGGATAACTGTCCACAAATAGGTAGGGGTGGTTTCAGAGAAATTATTCCCTAAAGGTGGATTTGTGGCTTGGCTGCTGGAGTGTTTGCCTTACAATCTGTAGGTTGTTAGATCAGATCCCAGTAGAAACATGTGAAAAAAATTTTATGTGCTAAATTTCTCTATGGGAATACTTTGTAGTTTTGCTGAAGGGATGGAAATTAAGGGACTAAGAATCAGTTTCTGGTTGTCAGACTTGAGATAATGTAATACACCATTGTTCATAGAATGGGGTCATACAAATCATGTTATTGAGAAGCAGAATAGTGATATGTGAGAAAGAACCTGGCTTGCTAAGTTGCTACCCTCTAAATTTAAACCAAAGATGAAAGACAATTTCATCTTTGCTCATTCCTTAACAAACGTGAGAAAGGTTTCCTAACCTGGATTTTAACTTGACTAACTACAGCCATTGGATTGAGGAAGAAAAACCAAATGTAATTATATTTATTATTTACTGGCAAAGAATTCATCATCTGAAAACCTTTGTTTTACAGTTTTGTAAATATTGTTTGAAATGATTGATTACTTGCATGTGAGTGCCCTGTCAAGTGGATTATCTGACATTTTATTATATTTTGCTATGATTTCTCGCATCAGTTTCATTCTCTTTACTTTAACAGAGGGAACCTTTAAACTTTTCCAAAGTGGATTATGCCCTGGCCTGGCTGTATCGGGAAGTGATGACGGTATTCTTTTTCTTGGAAGGACTCTTTGGTCGAACGGTCACATGGAGAACTGGGACCTTCAAACTACACTGGGGTGGTTATTTGGAAGAGGTGAGCTGAACATGGAAAGAACGTGTTAACTTCTGGGCCCCTGGCTGAGAAAGTGTCACCACAAGATTTGCCAGGATGAAGTTACAACTCATACAATAAGGGTACTACTCATGGAAGTATCAGAGCTGTTAGGTTGGAAAGCTTGAGGCATTTGTATTCAAGTATCTGTATCTGAAAGATGATCATCTGTAGGCTAAAAGCTATATGCAGGTATCATTACATGCATGCATCCAAGACATGATGACAGCCAATTATGCTAGTGGCATAAGCTAGAGAACTGTGTCTGCTTATCAATATTGTCACAAATATTGATAAAGCCTGAAGCTGAATGTAGTACTTACCTTTGTATTGTATGTCTGGGACACCTAAAGTACTTGCAATTATAGTCAAAGTACAGATCTGTATCATGCAGCTGCAAAACACGCATTTTGCATATTGGAATCATAAGTGTTATTACACTGTTATGAGTATACTACCTTACCTCTAGCTATTGGTACAAATAAACCACCTTTTGCTATGAGCTTGAATACAATTTTAGGCTTTGGTAACAGTTTTTTTACTTTCAGCATCTGTGAGTATGAGTACAAAGCTTAACTTAGGAGGCTGTGAGTCATGTGAGTTCTGCAACCCTCATCCCATTAGGGCAGAATATACTCTTTTTAGGGGCAGGTTTGTGGTTTTCAAGTCCCTAAAATTTTGGGCAAAAATATTCAGCAACATCCTCCTACCTCTTTGTTGAAAGTAGTCATGTGTGCTCATCAGTATAAGCAGTAGCAAATACAATGCTTAGGATTGTAGACTTACTCAAGTCTGTTTTGTGGTAGTAATGAATGCGACAATGCCAGTATGTGCTGTATTCTACTTCAATTAAAAAGTAATTGAATTGTGTTCTGAGTAGTTCCTCTTTCTGGCAAAACACTGCCCCTCAAAAATAATCTTCCACTTTGCAAATGCAATAGAATGCTTTTTGTGGAACAATTTTTTAGTAAGATGTTTGGTCAAATACTGTCTTTAAATTTATTTTTAGAAAAGAATTGGG
Source organism: Holothuria glaberrima (assembly GCA_009936505.3). Lineage (NCBI taxonomy): Eukaryota > Metazoa > Echinodermata > Holothuroidea > Aspidochirotida > Holothuriidae > Holothuria > Holothuria glaberrima. The sequence goes on along the minus strand of WURT03060537.1, from coordinate 5,667 downwards.
CATTTTTGCAATGTAAAGATGCAAAAGAGGAGCCACCTGCAGTTTCTGGGTGGCAGCATGCTCCATACAGTGCACATTCAAATTCCATTGAGGATGCATTGTTGAAGGATTGAACCATATTTCAAATAAAGTCAATTAGCAATTTGTTAATGGACCTTATGCATTGATGTCATGGAACAGCATTATGGGGGGTGAACAACGAAACACTCTTCACACATGACGTAGACTTAGCATGCCCGCATATTAGAAGTATGTGTGTATGTGACTGGTCACAAATCAGCTTTCTGCTTTGTTGGTGTAAGTTGCTATGATACGTATTTGCCTCCATGGGGGTGGGGGTGGGGGCGCTTTCTGCTCTGTGACATCATATGCGTAAGGTCTAGACACAATCACTGTGCATACTGGGAAGGAAGTTGTACCACCCATACAGACTGTAGTATCTTGTTATAAGCACACATATTTTTTAGATTATAATTGTGGTTTTCTAGACTTTAATTGCAGGTCTAATGGAATTTGTTTTGACGTATGGTAGGCCTAAATCTTAGACTGAAAATGTTGAATGGTGAAATATTTTAAAGTGAAAAGAAAACACTCCTTCAAAGGGTGTGTATCTGCAAAATCCCCAGTGTGTTTCTTAAGTCATATATTTGATTGAACTGAGAAAGTTACATGTTCATGGGTAGAAAAAAATGTGAATTTGAGAAATGTCATGCTAGAAATTTGGAGTGTGGAGGGAAATATTGGCAAATTTTGGGGAAACATAATATTAGTTTGTACATGAAAATATGGAAAGAAAATCTGCAGGAAATTGATTTACATCCCATTACAAAATAAACAGCTTTTCTGGAAATATTTGTGATATAAGATGGTTTTGTGCAAATAATTTGGGAAATCAATGAAGTGAAGGGTAGTAATCTAAAAAGAGTTCTTTAATGCCAGTGTGTCTTTTGTGCCATGCATATAATAGTGCTACCAATATTTTTCCTGTTTTTTCAGTGGGTGGTAAGAAGGTTTAACAATGTTCTCCGTCTTAGCCTGTTGGCAAGTTGCATATTTTATGATGAAAACCCTTGTTTCTTTAGAAAATACTCCCAGTTTGACTTGATTTCATCTTTGCCTTATAAATGTGCTTTGGTTTGATTTATCATTTATTTATGGAGAGGCTGATATGTTGATGCATTCTTTTAAAACATATTTTACTGTAAAAGTTTCAGAACCATAAATTTATTCTTCCCCATAGAAAGTGAACATTAATTGCCTGCCCATGCTGTTTACAGTGGCAATGTGTTTGTATAATAAGAACTATTGCATGAATTATACATGTTTTGTAATCAAATTGTTGGTTAACTTTGTTCCAAAGGGGAATGTACCTGCTAGCAAGTACTTCTGAGGTCATGTAATGTGCACTGGAGTTAAGAACTGTTTAAATTCTTCATTGTTAAAATGTATTTGGCCAAAAGCAGTTGTAAGTTAAAAACTTTAAGATTTCAAATGTATTGAACATTTTATGGAATAGTGTGCTATTGTAAAATGTTATGTGTTATACCTGTTTTGAACATGTTGCTCTCCTAGTGGCAATTCCTATTGTATTATTGCACTTTTGTATCAAGTCAGATATAAGAATTACGAAATAATATCTTTGTGCATATAAATAACAAAATGAAGATTGATAGACTGTTACTTGAGGATTTTTTTTTTTATAAATTTGATATGGCCAGTATATGCATCACAGTTTATCAAATAATTTCTTAAAATGTGGGTGTCAAGGAAATTTAAGTTTGTCTACCAGAAACCTGTGACTCGTGATGTAAAGAGAGGTTGTGTTTATGAGTTCACCATGTGAGTACATATGTGTTAATTCGACATGTGAATATGAATCAGGCTTCAACAAATCTCAGGCCCACCTGCCCGGGGCAAGCAAAAAATTACTCAGGAAAGTGCAGTGCTCAATATCATAGCCTACCAAGAAAGTAGCCTTTGCCTTTAAGATAAATTTTGAAGAGAAAGCTAAATTTGCAGTCACAAAATCCACCATTCATAGTGGAAATGCCACCAAAACATACATATTTTGATCAAAACAATGTAAGAATGGGACTGCAAAAACTGGCTCTTGAACATGCAACATGGCTGTTGCCAACTTTCGTACTTATTTGTGCAGTAGGCTTGGATTGGGCAAGTCAAAATTAATGCCAGTAAGTGGGTCAAGAAAATACTTAGCCCTACAAGCTGGTACAGAAGAGAACTTTGTTGAAGCCTTACAAATGCTAAAGTGAGTTCTTCTCAGTGTTGTCATATTCACAAGTGTGCTAAATGTATGCCTGGGAATCATCAAATACCCATGTATGCTTTTTAAAAGTGTAACAAGAGAAGATGTTTGCCAAAATTTTTTTTCACACTTGTAAAAATACACTTCTAGGGTGGGTTGGGGCCCCCGAAAAGAGAACATTTTGTAGTCGTGTGAAAATGATGACAAAAATAAAATAGACGATTTCTCACAAGCACTGATGAGTTCTTATGCACGCCCGTCAAAATTTGTGAGTACAAAAGTAAGAAGAAAACAAGAAGAAAACAATGTTCAAAAGTACAGACTAGTCTGGTAGTAGATTCGATGATGTTATGCAATACTTGGTGCAGAATTTACAATTTGGTTGTGGTTATGTCACTCTCAGGTCTTTAGTGGGTATTGTTCTGAATGTTTTACACAAGTTGAGTGTACTGCAACTGTCATGACAATCATTTTCAAAACAGTGGGACCTGAAATCCCTGTACCTGTTGCCAGTGTTATGGGTTGAATATTCATGTCGTTGGTCACAATCACACCAAATCCTCACATTTTGTTTTGTAATGTGTCCCATTCTCATCTCGAGAAGATATTATCATGCATAATATCATGTCACAAGGTTGTGAAGAGGAGGAGACATGAAATAAGGTTAGGGTTAGAAGTTTCATGAGGCATTATCATACATGATATCATGTGGGGCTTGGGTGACAATCATGTTATGAAGTGACAACATATATGAAGCAACTTAATTGAACATTTGAAGTTTGTTCAAAATTTTGAGGCAAGGGGTTTCCTTGACCCTTTATCCATTGATTCAAGTGTTAAAGATATGTTCCCCTTGTTATTGTAGAACAGATATACCTGACACTTAAGAGTGATGCTGAATTCTCTCTGTCAATGTTAGGTTCAATTCTTAATAGCTGGAGACCAAAATTTGGTGGAAGTTGGTTTACAAATTATTTATACAATTGTGCAATCACGAATGAAACCAAACATGTTGACCTCTCTAAATTCATTCATGTAACATAGGACCTTTGAGACCTGGTTAAGAAATCCATTTTTAGACACCTGTACAGTGTTTTGAATGTACCTCATAACTGTAAAGGATACAAAGTATTTTACTAACAAAGTCAAATCCTTCATGTTATGTCTCATTGTAGACATATCTTGCCCAATGAGACTCGATCAGAGGGTGGAGGGCAGCATTTATGTAAGTTCTTCTATGAGAGTTGTTACATTGCTCAATGCATGAGGCTGATTGGCTAATCCAGTTGCTGATTTTATTAAAAGTAGTAACTCCAAGAATCATGAGTCCTATACGATGATTTCAAATTTTGTTTCATTTATTTCATGTAACATCAACTACTCATACCTCTTTCTCTTTTTTTTACTTTTCTCTTATGAAGCATTGAATATAATGAAAATGCTATTATGTATGTATAAAGCATGATTTAAATATTTAAAATATACAAATCTGTATTAAGTATGTACAAATATTTCTTGTGTCTTACTGTGTGTGTTTTTTTTCTTGCTGTGTTTTTTTTTTTTTTGGGGGGGGGGGTGTCAGTTGAATAAGTTTCAATTTGCAAAGGTAAAAATGTGTTGGAAAAAATGAATAGCCTTGTAGGACATGAAGAGAACCTGAATTGTCATTAAATTAAATGTTTTTAAAAATGTTTTTATGAATATTTGCTATCAGCCTGGAGCAACATACCTTGGTTCATCATTCTGGATTGCCTTCTTCTATGTACCAACACTGATATTACACACATTAAAGGAAAGAAGCAATTGCCCCAAATGTAAACATTATTGGTTGTAAATTTAGTGCAACATGAACTTAACAATAGAGTAGTATACATATTCTCACATAATCCAAAAGAGCTCTAAATTAATTAGTATACCAGTGTATACTTATTTGTGATGAATACATATTCCCTTTGGTAAGCTAGAAATCCTGGACAGTTAGGTACCTGTTGGAGTCTGACTATAACCTTGGAGTTGTGCAGGACACAAGATTTTGCCCACGCAGGTCTACTGTACAGTGTATCACTAACACAACATGATTTTATGTTGTACACTGGTCCTTTACGGAACCACACTTAATCTTCGTGTTTTGCTACTTTACATTTAAACTTATGGAAGAAGAGTACTAAGTTGCACCAAAATTTAAAAGTGGTATCCATTTATGGCAGAACAGTTCATGCTGTCAAGCTGTGGCTTGGATAAGAGTGATTAATTAAAAAAAAAAGTAAAACGTTCTTTGCCTTGAGCAGCTGGAATATAATATTGGGGATGCATGAGTAGAAGGAACTGAAAGGATTATAATTAGTGTTAGCATTCAACAGTTTGCTCAGCAATTAGTGAAATGTTGCCCCTGAATATAGCCTGGAATTGTACACATTGCTAGGTTAAATAATTGGGGCTCACATGGTAGGTAGCAAAAGTCAGGTTGATTAGCAAAAACTTATTATGATTAGTAAGAGAACTGAACTGTATACGTAACATCTTTTGTATTGAAGTTATCGACCTTTAGTCATTTCTACAAGCTAACGTAGTTGACATGAACGAAAGCCCCACATTAATCAATACTGAAATTAGCATCTAATTTTCTACGTAGCCTACTCCTTAAACGTGAAGGCATTGGAATATTATACAAGTGAAGCTTCATACTCCCCACAGGTAAAATTTGATGTCACTATCCCTTTCCTGTGCTGTATTAGTCGAGACCGGTCTCGAGTCGTGATTTTAAGGACTCGGACTCGTGACTTGGACTTGGAAGGAAGGACTCGGACTCGGAGCTAAGTTTCCCGAATCCATGATTTTTGAATAAGGTCTCAATTAGAAATGCGTAGCGTTCCACCTTAATATGTGGTTTCAAAAGGTTCGGTTTCAAAGCAGCACCCGGCCGGATGGAATAAAAAGGGCGTAGCCCTGGAAGCTCTGAGGGCTTTTACAAAATAGTGGACATAGACCTGTACGTTTATCTACGCTATCTGTCATCATGATAACATTGAATGCGCGCGCACTCAAGTGATGATCCATTAGGCCCAATCCTGGCCTGACAGAGAGAGGGTAACAAATAAATTGTTGTCATATTCAGTGGTGCAAATGTTTTTTGAAATGTGTATGTCTGGGGAGAAGGTGGTTTGGTGTGACTACATGAGCGAAACGTCACTATCTGTAAGCTTGAACAGCCTAATAACAAGAATATTTATTGCCAAAAGAGCTCCTAGATCGCCTTGACTGGCAAGTTACCAGGCTTCAAAAGTTGCATCTCAATACCGTATTCTTTATTGTGAAATATTATTTAGAAATGCTCAGTTTAAATAAGAAAAGGCAAAAATAAGCTGGAGGAAAGAAAATAATATTCGACCTATATATATATA